>PVIH01001770.1:0-172192 GCA_004025045.1 Sigmodon hispidus
TCATTCTTATCCTCTATATAGTTATTGTTAACTCTTCCACATTTTAAATTCTTTTTACTGTGTTTTTTTTTTAATAAATACAAAATAAAGGAAAAAAAAAAAAAAAAAAAAAAAAAAAAAAAAAAAAAAAAAAAAAAAAAAAAAAAAAAAAAAAAAAAAAAAAAAAAAAAAAAAAAAAAAAAAAAAAAAAAAAAAGAAAGACTCCTCTGAGGATACGCTCTGGGTTGAGGGAACTTGGTTCTGATTGCAGCCTCCTGAACATCTGCTTTCCCTAGCCAGAGAACACTCTCCTCAGCCTCCTCCCTTAATTTTCCACCTTCAGTTTCAGCCTTTGAAACTCCTGATTAAATCTAGCAGCAAACCCAAGCTCATGGAGTGGGCTGAGGCTGAGTGCTCAGGTGTGGTGGGAGGCTTGTACACTATGTGAAGATGTATTACCATGACTGGTTTGATAAAGAGCTGAACGGCCAGTAGTTAGGCAGGAGGCATAGGTGGGATTTGTGGGCAGAAAGAAAGGAAGTAGGAGGTGAGTTTTGGTTCGTGTCAAATGCCAATGAGACACAGAAAAAGTCGGGCATATAGAATGAAAGGTTGAGAGCCCTGAGGTTAGGCAAGATGTAGATTAAAATAAATGAGTTAACTTAAGCTCTAAGAGCTAGTGGGACAAACCTAAGCTAAGGCCGAGCTTTCATAATTAATAAGTCTCCTAGTTGCTATTTGTGAGCTGGTGGCTGACAACAACACTAGCTAACCGCAGGGTGTAAGTTGGTGAACTTTGTATGTGCTTATCGTATTACAGATTCCAGATTTTGCAATGAGAGCAGAGACACACTTGCCACATTTCTTACAAAGCACCAATAGCTAACCCAGAATAGGAAAACCAGTAGACACTAAACAAGTCTTCGATGACCCTGACTGTATTATTTAAGATGGGCTGACCCACCACAGTGGGTGGCACCACTCCCTGGCTGGGATCCTGGACTGTGTATGTAAAGAAAGGGAGCTGAGCAGCAGCATGCACTCACCCCTCTTTGCTTCTTGGTTATAGGTGTCATGTGAATAGCTGCTTCAAGCTCTGGCCGCCTCAGCATCCACTCCAGTGGAAACCCATCCTCTCTCAATTCCGATTTGTTACCACATTTTAGCAACAGAAAAAGAAACCAAGACAATGCGGGAGATTTTGATTTCTGTTTGCTGGTTTTAGTTTGGTTTTGTTTTAGGGAATATAATCTTTATCAATAAACTGCTTAATATATGTGTTATAAATACACATAAACAATTGTAACACTACTTGGGGGCTCTATAATTAACATTTATGTAAACAGGAGGACTATATATTTTCAGTTTTATTATATTATATAAGTAAGATCCACAAAATAAGCCACACATATACTAGAGATGACAAAATAAACCAGGGCTCATACACATGATTCTATTTTCTTACATTACATATCATGAAAGTGGCCCCTGTACTTTGAGATCTCAGTTCTGAAGACTTGAAACAGGCTGTACTGAGTAGAGAAAGCAGCCATTATCTCCACCTAAGGATACTAATTTGTCAAACTCAAAAACTCAGATTCTCAAAGAGTTCTGAAGAAGTTCTTGCCCACAAGGCTAATCCAATAAATGGGGTGATTAAGCATTGTGATTGAAGAATAAACTTCATAGAAGCTGAAGGGCCCTCTAACAGGCCTGAACAATGTGCACACGATGCTGGTGGGTTGCTCTCCTCCCTTTCCTCTCCCATGCTAAATCCTTAATTAGATTACATTCCTAAAGCTAGCTACCTAGGTCTGTTCCCTTATTTGGCCTCTTGACTAAAAAGCCAAGGTTCAGCAATCAAATTTCACTATTTGGCTACACTGGCTAACAGGTCTAATCAGGATTTGCCTACTCATCCTAACCCAGACCGCCCCTTTTCTCCTTGTCTGATGCAGAGAATGCACTGTTCACTAGCTTTTGTCCCATTCCCAGAGTGGGGTAAATAAATCTCCTCTGTGCAGAAAATTTGGTGTCTGTGTGTTTGATGCTGACTCCAGGGCCCCTTACAGAAAGTTCTTGTAAGTTTTGATTATAGGGTGTATGAAATATCTATCAAATATTCTTTTTCCAAGTCAGACTTCTCCTGGAAGATGGCTTGTGCTCCCTAACACAAGGACACAAAGTTTTCTGACATTCTGCAGGCCAGCATTCTTTGTTACTAACCCAAATCCACCACTGCAGATTCCCAGGAGGTGGGTATGCTGGCAGAGAAGAAAGTGGGTAACTCTTAGTACAATTTTTAAAGTGTGTTTTGGGTGCCTAGCACTACAGGAGGAATACAGTATGTGACAAATTCCCTTTAAGTTACAATTCTCTATCTTCTTTCTTTCTCTCCACATGATGACTAGTGGCCACTCAGGTTAAGGATCAATAATTAGAAGGTGAAGAGTCTAATATTTTACCCAAGATAATATAGCTCTGGGTTTTTACTTCCATATATACAGGGTTTATGCATAACTATCTCTTCTCCATGAAATGTGGCAAGATGATTGACAGGGAGCAAGGATAATTCTCCAGAGATAATGACAGCAAAGCACACAAAGAGAAATATGGTAACTTCCCAATTTTAAAGCAAATGACATTTTTTTTCTCAAAATCACCAAGGCTTTTTGTCATTACTTTGGCACAATCTTAAGTCAACTGGAGTATTAATTTTTCTAGGTCATCAAAGCTTATTTTTTAAATAAATTTATTCTTATACTACAATATAAATATAATTGTAGCAGACTCAGAGCATCTTAGATTAAATTGTGTGCATGGGTATAATTGCTTTCTAGGAGAAGAATTTCAATATCAGCCAAAGAAATAATCTCTTACAGAGAAGATGAAAATTGCTTGGGCAATCAGTCTAAGCACCTTCCAGGTTTCCATGACAACCACAATTAGTACCATTTAGCAAGAAAACAATAGGTTCTGATGACTCAGCATAGTAGTCAAATACATGTCCTTTAATTTATTTTCACAATTAGAAGCACAATGAGGTAATTGAAAGCATAACTGGATATCTCCTTTTCATGCTTGTCAGTGCTTTTTGTAGGGTGAAGTGACCACATAATTAACATAAACAATATTGATCCTGGAAGCTCCAGGCTGTGTAAGATAAAGATCCTCTTGAAATCTCATCTGGACATCTACCATCAACCTGAGGCAGTTACTCTCAATGGGATAAAGATTGGACAGCGTCTTTGTCCCAAAATAACGGAGCAACAAAAGAAATTCCCTTGGCACACCTTCATTTTTGCATGGACAGATCACTTTGAGTTACAGAAATTAACTAAAGGCCTATCAATAAGCCCAACCTGTCAACATTTTGTGATTAGACCCATAAAAACGTTCTGATCACCCTTTTCTCTTGACTTTGCTTCTGAGAATGTGGAAATATGACCACATCAATTCTGCGCATATAAACTCAGCTGTGATTACTGGCTGCCTGTGGCTGAGTCAGCACAGAGTTATGACTCTCAAGTAATGGGCTGCGCGACAGCCCTGGCTTTCCTATAGGGCATGGTGTGTTGCAATGCCTGCATTGTTGGCAGATTGCAGATGTCAGCTTTCTTCATCTCTTTGACACAATTATTTGAGGTCTCTTGCAAGTCACAAGTTAATTTCCTTCAACATTCCCCCCCCCCAAAAAAAGGATGGAAGAAGACAGCAGCATTTCTACGCCATGTCATAACAATTACCCCTACCTTCTATCAGTTGCCCAGGAACATTCTCTTACTTAAACCTTGTTACAGTCCTACCAACAGTGGTGATACTGTTATCATTTTTCCTAAATTTGGAGAAATTTGGCTCTCCGTTCTGCCGAACAGCAGCTTTGAGAGAACTTGACTCCTGTCATTCTGGTTCAGGGATGAAATCACAACCATGCCAAGATCGGACATCCAGGCAATCTCCAAGCATAGATGGTTAATATGAGTGTTGGACATGAACTACTTTATATATAGGATGTCTGCTGTTTCTCTTTTGGGAAGTAACGTGTCCTCTTAGGTAAAATGACATAATGGAAAAAGCCACACTATACAGACCTCATGCTAAATCCTCATGATGTAACCCATCTGCTTTCCATCTTAGACGAGTTGCTGGAACTTCTGAATTCTGTTTTCTCAGCTGAAATCTGGATTCTGCATAGCTTTGGGGATTCTTGGCAACTGCATGTATCTACAGACGAATGGGTGTAAGGATTTCTGGCCCATGGTAGCTACCTGGCAAATGCGCTGTTCCAATATGGCATGGCGCTGCCAGTGCACACTGCATGCAGAGGGCACGCCCCTTTCATCCATATGCATGATCAGGCGTGGCTATGTAAACCTGGGCTCACCTATACCCTTACAATGGAAAGACCTGAGTAGCCTGTCCTCTTTCCCCTCCCCACAAGCATCTTCTCCTCCTGCAAGCATCTAAAATAAAAGCATGGGTTACTGGTAGTATGATTTGTTCCCCACCTGAGTTAATAACAGTGGATATAGAGGGGTGTCTGAAGACAGATTCTAATTTTTCTGAGTTTTTAAAAATAGAAATCTTCTATATATAATATATAGAGATTATATTATATAGTATATATTGAGCTAAAATCACAGATTATGTTATATATACTATAATCTATATATAATATGTAATTATATTGTATATAATCTGTGACTTTAGCTCAACCACTCTCCCTCCACAATCAAATACATTTCTAACAAAATCCAAGCAGCTTGTCTGTGTGCTCTGAACCCTGTTACTAAAGTGAGTGAAGGGATCGCTTCATTTTAAACTAGGAAGATATCACTGAGACACTAGTGTATGAAATGCTATCAGCTATGAGTTCTAATCCCAGGGAGACTGTCATTTTCTTATGAGGAATTTATTTTAGTTATGAAAGGTCACATTTTATAAAACAAAATGGTTCAAGAAGGAAATTAAATTATGTCTAAACTGTGCTGAGACCAGGATGTGGAGGTTACAGGCAATATCTTATGAAGCATATCCGTGCAAGAAAAAGAAAGGAGACAGAATTGTGGGTGGCACTGGCCTATGGCTTGAGAATGAGAAGAGTTCTTTGGCCCGCTATCTTCAAATATATGCTGAGCAGGACCCAAGGACCCAAAGAAGTATGTGCTCAGATACTTACAGGACACTTCTGAGATTCTTTTCCATGCATGTTATTCTTCCTGAAGGCTAATGTTGGGTTCATTTAAAAATCTATACTGTTTATAATAAAGAACCACCCCTCCCCCCGCAAGAAGCCTGCCTGCTCCTACTGGCTTTATTCACAGACATAACCTCTACAGTCTGTAAAATAAGGGCCAGATGATGACATTGCTTTTGCTTATACTAAAAGCATATGGTAGACTCAGGTGCCTTGCAAATCCATGTACACTAGACACACCACCAAAAAGCAGCTATGCACTGGACCTCACTTTTAAGGCACTAGGAACTTAAAAATTAACACATAGATGCCTCTTAAATACTGCTACCACTTAAAAATTCCGTCTTTCATTTAAATCATAAAAAGAACAGCTTTCATCTTTTTTGCTGCATAACAGCCTTAAAAACTAAAAAGAAATATAAGCCCAAAGTGTAAGAGCCAGGGGGCCCGGAGGTCTGAGTCAAGACAGAGTCTTCAGAGCTGTACCCATAAAATAACATGGCCACCTAAGCATGACTACACAGCAATGACACCAGTTGACAAGCCAGCAGGGATGGGGAAATCTCACAAGCCCTCATCCTGGATGGAAAGCTGCAGGCAATTAATAGTTTCTGAGAAAGGAAGAATCAGTCTTCGCCAGGGATGAGCCCTCCGATAGGTTACCCTATCCCAAATCCATAGCACCGAACACATACACATATGAATAATAATTAGTTAGCTAAGAATTATTACAAATCAATACATAAGTGGTTACTCAATAAAAACAACATAATAATAAAAACAGGATAAAGCTTATGCACATATATGTGCATATTCAAGGTATCCATATATACACATATTTACATATATAATTCTATACATATATTCATAAAATACATATATGTATTTTATTCTTTACACATGCCCATATATACAAACACACACACAGTCATGCATCACTCATGAGCAAGAAATAATTTGAGAAACATGTCACTTAGGTGATTTCTTTGTTTTATAAACATCACTGAGAATACTTTAAACTAAAATCACTATAATGTCATTAAATGACCTACTCTGCAAACCTCTGTTATGTTTCTAGTTCATTATTGACCATAAGGTCATTATGTGGTATGTGACCTTGTGAACACATTTGTTGCCTGTAAATGGTCTTGGCAAATCATCACTAAGACTCTTAGCTAAACCTCTACAGGGACTGTGACAATCATTTTCACCATCCACACTTTATCTAGTCAAGACCCAGATGGCTGTTGATTGAGATGTCCCCCCAAGGCAAAGTCTGACTCTGTGTGACCCAATCTTCTTGGACACATCTGTTCCTGTCACCAAAAGTCTACAGCAAATTTGTATAGAGAGAGATTTCAGTAGAACAGAGATCGAAGAGTGCTCATTGCCTTCCTTTATGTTTTTAAAGGGATAGAAAACAATTCTCCTTAGAGCCTTAGAGTCTTAGTGAACACAGCTGTGAACTGCACCTTTAAATCTTCAGCTGACTGTGGGGATGGAATTTAAAGTGGTCTTTTAGGACAGAGGCTGCAAACAAGAGATGCTACCAGCCCAGCAGAGCTAGGACCTAAAAAGCCAGCCTTTTTCTTACAGTGGTTTTACCCTCACAGAATTCTCTCATTCAGATAAGCAGCTGCTCTCTTTCCCCTCCCCAACCCCCCCATCCCTCCCCTCGACCCCCGCCATTAAAATCACTCATTGTGAATCTTTTTAATCACTTCTGTATGATCATACAAAATAATAATGAGTATTATTTTTAAAGTACAAAACATAAACTGATATTCTATATTGATTTGGAAACTGTCTAGAATGATTAAAAATTAGGATCTAGAAATTTGAAAAGAAAACTTGTTTAGATAAAGGAAAACAGTAAAACATACCTCTGGGGAGCCAGCATTTTCATTCTGCATGGCCAGCATACAAACTGATTCACAAGTATCCTATTTTCCCATAAGGTATGCAGAGTGTTTTTCCAGATTAAATAAATGCTGTGATTTCTGCACTTAATGGAGGCAAATATATACAATATATTTGGTAATATCCAGGAGAGGTAGGTGTGTAAAAGCATGTAAAAACCTCTTCATTTTAGCTCCGAAGCAATCCCTCACTTGAGCAGAAACATTCCTGTGCGCACATCTATAGCAACCAAACAAAGGATTAAGGCAGTTTGTTGAAAAGCAGCTGAATTCATAAGTGAGTGGAATTCAATACAGTTGTGAATGCCTCTTAAAATGGAAACAAGTACAATCAAATGCTGAGGAACTGTTTATTTCTCTAAGATTATTTGAATTTTAAACTATGGAAGCCCCTTTTTGATGTTGTATGTAAGATTGCATCTTTTCCTCATGCAGAATACTTCATTGACGATCATAGTATTTTACAAAACTATATTATTTTTTTAATATTGGGGAAAACATGCCACTCTCCTAAAGCAATTCTTTTCAATTTTCTCTTTTCTGGTAATTTTTGTGTTTTGCACTGACTCCTCCTGCAGCTGTGGAGACAATCTGGGTGGTGTATTTTTGTTGTTTGTTTGCTGTGGAACTACAGGATGAGCCCCAGGGAATACTAGTCAAGTGCTGTCTATTACTGAATCACATCTACAGACCCAGGTGATTGCTTGCAAACTATTTAACCTGTGAAATCATTGCTTTTTTGCTACCATCTCTCAAGAGACTTTGCATATATTATAACTAGTTGCCTATAGAATTTATACAAACACTGTAATTATCTTGCAGTATTGGGCCTTTATTTTAGCGTAGTACATTTTATCATAAATATACTTACACATAACCTCTTTTACTCTGCTAGTTTCTCCAGATAAATATCCAAGAAGGTTCTCTTATCAAAGTGCATAATATTTTGTGCTTAACTGATTAATAGAAGCATAATTGATCTCTTTAAAGATTATACCAATTAACATTGCTATTATGTGTGTAATCCACTATTCCACTATCTGCTTCTTAATGTTCACGGTGTTTGAATTATGTGGATACAAAACAGAAAGGCAGTTTGTAGAACAGAAGAATGGGATCAAGAAAAGACACTGGTGTTAAGTAAATATTGATTAGTTTACCAGATCTGTAGATGGATGGATGGATGGATGGATGGATGGAAGGATGGGTGGGTGGATAGGTGGATGGGTAGGTGGATGGATTGGTGAATGGATGATCACTTTAAAATGTTCAGTTCCTTTATTTAAAAAAGGCAGAAGAAAAAGACATGTTTCTCTAGTACCATAGATCATTCCATTTTCTTCAGTTTCAACAATTAAGCAAGTAGCAGTTTTTCATCAGCTTTAAAGAGGAATAAACATCCTTTGATGTGATTATTTTTATTATAATTAGCCATGAAATTCCTGAATACAGCTATCATAGACAATACACTCTATCTTCATATGCAATCTTTAACTAAATCTATCTGTAAGGCAATTACCTGTCTACAATGGATTGGCCATCTGTTTCCCTAGTAATTACTCAAGTACATAAGCATACCACTTAGCCACATGGCAGACATTTTTTACATATTTTATAGAATTGCATGATTATGTTTTTAAATAAAAAGAATAATGAGTTATTCACAGGAAAAATATATTGAGTTATATGTGCTATGCATGTGTGTAAATGGGTGTGTCTGCATGCTCCCTTGCTCCCTTTAGTCTGGGTGTTTATAGTGACTATCAGCTCTATGTAGTGAGCAGTACCACCAATGATAACAACCTGAGACAGGGCTTAAAGTACTAAAATTTGACATACAACATCAAATGCTAACAACAATACAAGCCAGAACTTTATTTCTAAATAGATAGTTTGATCTCATTTAAACATAAACAAAATGAGGCTCATAAAGAGTAATTTTCCTAAGGACATTAAGTGACTTAGAAATACAGTTCTAAGTCAGAATCATCTGTTCAACATCCTATATTCTTAACTTCTGTCCTTTGGGAGAATCACAAAAGTAGTTCATTTGCTACTTGGGTAAATTGACATTTATAAGCAGTGTGCTATTCTGATTTATCATGAAGATCTTGACATTTGTCTGAGTTCTTCTATAACTGGGTTGCAACTAAACATCTAAGGCACTCCCTAGGAGTTCTCCTAACCCTTCCACAATGCCTGGCAGGGCATCTGTAGCTCACTTTAGAGCCTGATGGGACTGCTTTGGAGTGCTTAATAACCTGCTGCTCTCACCTGGCTTTTTATCTCTATACTATCATAAAATAGCCAGTGACACATTAAGAGATGGTTTAGGAACTGAGGACAATGGCTGCTCTGAGGATTGGATTTGCTTCCTGGCAACCACATGGCAACTCACAACTATTTGTAAATCTAGTTCCAGGGAATCCAATGCACTTGTCTAACCAGGAACAAAGACAAACATACAGGCATACACTTCTAGAGATAAAATAAGCATTTTGATAATAATAATAATACCAAATAAAACAGCTAGTGATTAAGCTTTTTCCCTGACTGAAATTTCTTCTTGTCTTCTTTGGCTGGACAGCAAAAGTTTAATGTTGAACACATATTCTGGTTTTGAAAGGTCAGAAATGAAACCAACCTCCTTTGTCTGAGCCCCTTTTGTTCTCCCAAATAATTCTACACACGATGTCCCTGTCATGTTAGTAGCATCATAATATTCCAATGTGCTCAGTCCTATGAGAGAAAGCAGTGTTGCCATGCTTCATTTTCTTCATATACACATATATCTAATCAAGCTAACCACTTTTATCCCCCAGACCATGGTGTTATGGATGTCCCCAAGCCCAAACCCTTGCGCCCACATTTTCACAAGCTAATTTTGTACAAACCTCCAGTTGTAGTGATCTTTTAAAGTACACTTGGCCTTTTCTTTTCTTTACATAAACTACTTCATGGTTCCATGTGTTATAGAAGATACATGTTTTCTCAGGCTTTCCTGAACCCACACACCTGCCTTCCATGTATGCCTTATCGATGATGATGACTCAGTCTCCTATTGCCTGCTGTCCCTGGCTCACTTCCCACTACTGATCCCCTGGCTTCCTTTCCCCAATTTCTGACTCACTATAGCTCACTAACTCCCATCTATTTCAAACTCAACATGGAAATCAGTCTTGCCAGAAAGCTCCCTATGTGCTACGGGTGACAGTGTACATCTACCTGGGAATGCTCATGACAGCTTAAACTTCTTCATCATTGCATTTGTCACACTATTTTATAATTGATTGCTTATTCATTGTCACATTCTGACCATCACTGACATACAGAACAGTTCATCTTGGTCATAATCCTCTTGATAGAATCTTTATGGTAGGAGTTGATGGGAGGCCCGCCTCTTAAATGAGTAGTCAGCAGTCAATACCCCTGACAAGAAAGCTCAAACCTAAAAATAGCAGTATATCTGGACTTGAGGGTTTATCTTGAATTTCAAATCCTTAAACATTCATATCCGTTTCTACATTTTAACTAGTTTGCATGTCCAAGACTTTGCAAATAGTTCTTAGGTTTGCAAAGTAGGTGACCGTCTTCAGTGTGGACGGGCCTGGCGCATGAAAGCTTCTACTCACAAGCTCCTGACTCCAGTGCTAACTAAGTGTAAGCTGTATCCTGACATCTGTGCACTGCAGGAGGGCAGCAGAGATGTAAAAATGCTCCCTCAGTTGTTTGACCTTCCAACAAAGCAAATGGGTGTCAACTTTCTCATCTTTAAAATGATGGCTGGACAGTCTTACGCTAAAAATTCTTATAGCTTGCTTCTGCCAGTTTTAATCAATCCTTAAATATAATTTGTCCATCTTTGCCTCATGTTCAGACATCCCATGTTTAGTATCTGCTATTCTCTGAGGCCTGGAACTACCTTTTCTTTCTTTTTTTTTTTTCCTTGAGATTATAATGTAATTACATCATTTCCCCTTTCCTTTCCTCTCTCCAAACCTCCCCTTGCAATCTTTCAAATTAGAATTCACAGGCACTTTTTTTGTTAATTGATATCATGCACATACACACACTTAAATACATAAGTATAATTTGATGATTATATATAATACTACTTGTTTATGTTTTCAGGGCTAACCGTTTTGTTTCAAATAAACAATTGGGTGTGTTCTTCCCCAAGGAGGACTGCTTCTCCCATTCTCATCAGTCTTAATTTGCTTGTAGTTCTTTGTGCAGGGTGGAGGTTTCACGGGCTTTACCCTGTCCTCATTAACATGTTTTTATTTACTGTCTTTGTTCAGCTCATGTTTAGGCAGTCATGTTGGTGAGACCTTACAGGTGTAGCTTCTCACATTCCTAGGAGACACTGTCTCACAGAACACCCCCTGATATTCTCACTCTTACAGGCTTTTCTCCTTCTCCTCCTGAGCCTTAGGTATGGGAATTATCTGTAGATGTCTCCATTGAGACTGAACTTCATAACACTGCATTTTGATTGGCTATAGTTTTTTTTATAATGGTCTCTATCTATTGCAAAGACAAGTTTCCCTAAAGAGGTGTTAGGACTACACTTATCTTTGGATATGAAGACACATATTTATAATGGAGTTAAGAATTGTGCTGGTTTCGTAAAGTGGTAGTTGTAGGCTTTCCCCAAAACCTGTGATTTCACTAACCCTGAGTACTTAGCTAGGCTGCCAGTACCACTTGTGATTTTTTATTTGTTGAGTGGATCTAACATCTGATTAGAGAGCCATTGGTTACTGCCAAGATATGGATGCTACTACTACAGCCTTAGGGTTATTCTATCATGCTGGTTATTGTTACAGTCCATAGGTATTATAGGTGGGTAGAACTGTTGGTTATTTTCTGCCTTTGGAAGCTGCATGACACCTTCTGGTACCATGAAAGCTATTCCTCCGGAAGGAGGCTTTAGGTCAGTTATAGCTCTGGATCTTCTGAACCCTGTGTATGAAAAGCATGGTATCTTCAGCAACAGTGAATTACCTTACAACTCCAGATGGTAACCAAGAGTAATATGAATAGCTTGTTATGTTTGGGGAGTCTGGTGGGCAATCCTGACCAGCAGCTCAAAATAAGCCTTCTCGTACCTGCAGTTGGTGTTAGTATTTTGTTGGATGGATAAAACACGCTAGCACACTGCCAAGAAGCCATATTAGGTTTATTAAAGGAACGGGTGGGGGAAGGGAAGGGAGAGCAAGAAAGAAAGAGAGAGGGAGGAGAGGGAGCAGAGGAGAAAAGAATGTCTGCCACGTGGTGGGGCTGTTTAAGGGCTGACCATGCAGATGTGCCCCACTTGCTTCATCAGAGCGCCTCTGCAGGCGGGGCGTGGCCGCAACATGGTGAGCAGCCACAATCACACTTAACAAAAACATAACAGTTATGTAGCAAACTTTTTCTATTCTCCCATCTGACCTAAGGGTTTGATTCAAGGGGGTTGTTGTCCAGGATCCTTTCTATCATCCCTCTTACTGAGGTCAAGTCTCTCCCGCATGACATTTCCAGCTTTCTATAGTATTGCTTTACTTACATGACTCTCCAGCCAAGAGTCAATAGTGAAGATAACAAACACGCCTAGGTGCCTTCCAGCATCGAGCACTTTACTAAATGTCTTACACATATTTAATCATCTTGACGATCGTGATAACCCTAACTCTCTTTTCAAACACTGTATTTTTTGCTTACCCACCAGCCCTGGTGCTTTCACGATCCCCTTACTGGTACTATTATCCCCAAACAGCAGTTCCTTTTATGTTCATGCTACATAGATCTATTCTTGCCCCCCCCACCCCACCTCCACCCCTGCTTCTTAGTTTACTTTCTACTTCCATAGATAGCTAGAGGGAGGGAGGGAAAGGGGGTTTATTTTGCTTAATGTAGTTGTATTCTGGGTATTAACCTCATAGCTGATCAAGATTTTCTCTCTTCATTCTGTCTCTTGCTTCTGTTACTATGCTAGAACTTTAAAAGTGCAAACAAACTTATTTGTCAAATCTTGGAATTAGTCCCAAAGCTACTAAAGTCCTTTGCAGAAGAAGATCCTCAAGCTGATTCAGATTATTTTTGAAGATGCATTTATTTTTATCTCGTGTGAATTAGTGTTTGCCTGTATGTATGTATGTATGTGTACTGTGTACATTCAGTGCCAGAAGAGGAAGTTTGATCCCTTGATACTGGAGTTAGAGATGTGAGCTCCCCTGTGTGTGCTGGAAATTGAACTGGGCTCTTCTATAAGACAAATAAGTGCTTTTAACCACTGAGCCCCCTCCCGTCCCCAGGTTTCAGATTCTTAACACTGATCTTTCATACAGTTAACTCCTCATAGTTAAATTTGCAGTGTGTCTTATTTGTTTTTAGCTATGTTCTGTGAGTTGACTTTTCACAGAATGAAGGAGTTTTCTCCAGGTGGGTATATATACCATTTCCCCAGCACTATTTATTGAAGCATGTCTCTTTTGTAGCATGTGTTTTACAGCCTTGACAAGGATGAGTTAATTGTACCCACATGCATTTATTTCAAGGCCTTCTATTCTATTTTGCTAATTAATATGTCCATGTGTGTGCCCATCCTATGCCTAGAATCAACTCTTCTAGTCCTTTTTCGCAGGATTTCTTTGGCTTTTTTTTTAAACTTGTATTCAATTTTATAAAATTCAAAATTGATTTTTTTCTTTTTGTGAAGAATATCAATGTTATTTGATAGAGATGGCACTGATTGCTCTCAGTAGTGCAAGATTTTCACACTATTTACTGTTAACCCCACTCACAGTCATTTTCATTTTCTTGTGTCATAGCTTTTACTTTGAGTATTTTAAAGTTTTCATTGTAGTTTTTTTTATTTTCATAGTTACATTTGCCTCTAAATATTTTTATTTCTTTGAAGCTATTGTCTAAGAGATTGTTTTACTGATCTTTTTCCAGCGTATTTAGTATTGGTATAAAGAAAGGCTTCTAGGTTTTACATACTAGACGTGTTTTCTGGTGGAGTCTTTAAAGCTTCTTATATACAGGATCATGTAATCTAAAAATAGGGATGAGCTGATTTCTTCTTTCCTATTTTGAATATATTTTAATTTTTCTCTTGTGTTATTGCTCTAGCTAAAATGATGAGCAATTTATTAAGTAAGACTAGAGAGAGTAGATATCTTCTTTACTTTAGAAGAAATGTTCTCAGTTTTCCCTATTTACTCTAATATTAGCTATGGCTATGTCATATAGATACTTTATTATGTGATGTCATTTATTATTATTATTAACCTTCCACTTTTGGTTTCTTGGGGCTTTTATTATAAAGGGATGTTGAACTTCATCAAAAGGACTCTTTGCTTCTATTGGGCCAACCAGGCATTTATCTAAACTTTCAGATGGATCTTCTCAACTCTGGGGTTCCATTCTGGAACCAGCTTAGCCAGGATATGTTTCTAGCCACTATTCTAGGCTTCAATTCAGGTCAAGTTTCAGGCGTGTTCATGTGGTTCTACAGGCTCAGATTTGCTGGTCTCAAACTCTCAATAACTGAGAAAGTGGTGGTGTGGGTCTTCTGGGTGTGGAGACATTATGATTATGCTGCGATATCTATTCTCCTAGGTAGAGTGGTGTGAAGCAAAATTTCTTCCAGGGATCTGCTCCCTCCTTGCTCCAAGGTAACAAGTGATGTTGAATGACTGGCTCTCAGTGATTTCCCAATTTTTCTTGATGTTTTGAGTAAAAACAATTTTTGAGAAGCCACTCTCTCTGACTTTCAGTATATCCTTTAAAAGGGAATAAAATTTTATTATCCACAATTCTTTATTACAAACACATTGAAAGGTTCCTATTGCAGGAGCTGTCAGAAAGAAAATGACATATAAACTGTCTATGCCATGAAAAAGAGAGAGGTTTTGTTAAACAGTGATACATGGATTCCCAAATACTTTTCAAATGTTTGCTGAAGACCTTGACTTTAACACTAAAATATGGCAGAAGAATTATAACCAATTACATACTTTTCTTGGCATTTAACAGAGTTTAAATTGGATCACTGATCTAAAATACTCATCTTGAAAATTACCTCACAGAAAAATAGAAAGATTAAATACTGATACTTTCAATTGTGGTCTTCAGAGACAGGAAAATGCTATTGAAGCTTGCTCTTCATTGTCTTCTACTCTCCGTAATCTCTATTAGGATGATTAGTGCCAATATTTAAATTAGCCAAAGAAAGAATTAATTCCATTCTCACAAAATGATAATGAATTAAATCTATAAGAACCTTTTCACTCTAAAATTTTACATAACAATTGCATGGTGTCTCCTTCACCAAGAGAAGTACTGGGGCTGCGCATTTAAATGTGATTTTTAAAATAAGCTGTGTTCACAATGACTTTTCATGTAGTTGTTTGTCTTGAGGAGATTCATCTTTTTTTTTTACATGTACTAACTTGGAACAGTGAAATTTAAGCCAGGATTTATCATTACTTTTAAAAAGATTTATCTTATTTTTATTTTATTTGTGTTTTCCTTGCATTGTGTTTGTTGTATACTGGCTGCAGGTAGTACCCACAGAAACCAAAGAAGTGCATTAGATCTCTTAGAACTGGAATTACAGGTGGTTGTAAGCTACCACGTAAGTCCTGGGATTCAAACACAGGTCATCTGCAAGAGCAAGGAACCATCTCTCCAGCTCCAGATTTGTTATGTCTCAAGGTGACCAAGAATCTGAGAATGGATAGCTGAGGAATCTAGGTGGAAACCAAACTATTGTTAAAAAGAACAACAGAATCCAATGGCAAAAAAATGATTCCTAATAGCCTGTCTCTATACCCAATAGATCAGTGCTTTGCTCAGTCATAGAATCTTCCTTCTACAGCAGATGCAAACAAATACAGAGACCCATGGCTAAATGACAGAGAGAGAGAGCCCTAAATGATTTATCAAATCTGTCCCCCTCAGGGCTTAGGGAACCCCTTGGAAAAGAAAGTAGAAAGAATGTAAGAGCCAGAGGAAATAAAGGTCACCAAGAAAACAAAGTCCTCTTAATCAACATGGTCACATGAACTCACAGAGACTGATGCAGAGGTCCTGCACATGTCTGCATTCAGTCTTCTGTGCATATATTACAGCTTTCAGCTTAAATTTGTGTGGAATTCCTGAGTGTGTGAATGAAAGGGTCTCTGATTCTTGTGCCTTCTCTTGGTTTTTTTCGTTGGATTTCTTTGCTTTGTCCAACTGCAATGTGTTAGTTTTTGTTTAAACTTATGGTTAGAAGCCTGCTTATCTCGTAATGAGAGGCAGAAAGGGAGTGCCACTGAATGGGAGGGGAAGAGGAGGTAGATAGGAGGAGTAGAGGAAGGGGAAAATGTAATCGCTATATTATGTGAGAAAAAAATCTATTTTTAATAAAGAAAAACAATGGCCCTTTTCACCCACCCCCAAACAGAACAAGTAGATAATGAGGCAATCCTGGGATTTCTGGTTTAGAGACTGAAAATACACCTGAGCAATGGCCACTTCTAAATAATCCTATACTTTGAAAATATCAAACAAGTGTTGAGGTACATGGTTACTGACAAGAGAAGAAGAGCTTGATGGTTACCAAATACTTTAGCACAATTGTAGCTTGTGACTAAGAGAAAGCTAGAGATCAAACTACAACAAAGAGTATCTCTCTCAAGGTGAGACAAACAGACAAATAGCAATGGCAGTCAACAAGAAGACAGGCTGTTACACCCAGCTGTCACTTCCACAAGTAGTGATGATCAAGATAGTTTTCCCCACATGAATGTCCAAAGACCTGCTTTCTTCATAGAGAAGCTGGAATCTCCTGGAGATCTGGTGCAAGATCCATCTCTCAGGAGATTCTCACGGCAAACCAATGTTGAAAGTCAGTGAGTTAGAGACTTCTACAGAGACTGCTGGTTTTCTTCTTTGTATTTATCCAGGTATTGGCTTCATGACTTACAGAATAGCTTTCAATTTAGATAGATGGGCAAAATTTTAAGGTGCTTTATCATCTTTACAAGCTACAATTTGGGAGAAACACACATAGGCAATTTGATCAGGGTGAAGATCCCACAGCTGTCAGCAAAATTCAATGTTCAGTTGTTGCAAAATGTGCAGATGAATTTGTCTAACCACTTAAATTTTCTGCAATATCTCTTTTCTTAATGAAATAAAATATAAGGGTTTTTTTAAGAAAAAAATCATACCAAATTTGGACAAGGCAAACAAACAAAAGTAAGAGTCCAAGAGAAGACACAAGAATCAGAGACCCATTCATTCACACGTTTATCACTCTCATAAAAATACTAAACTAAAAGCTATAATACATACACAGGAGTGGTGCAGAGCTGTACAGGCCCTGTGCCTTCGGCTTCAATCTCTGTGAGTTCACAGTATCTTTTAGAGAGCCTCGGTCTTCTGTGGTCCTCCACCCCCTCTGGCTCTTAGACTCTTTCTGCCTCATCTTCCTCGGGATGTCCTGATCGCAGAAGGGAGGAGGAGTTTAATAAATACTGTAATAGGAAGAGAGAATGTGATAGAAAACACATTTAGAGCTGTGTTTTCTAAGGTCTTTCCCCATCCCCAGTGTGTGTGTGTGTGTGTGTGTATGATGCTGGCTATATTTGTTCCCATCTGCTGTGGGAAGAGGCTTCTCTAGTGAAGGGTGAACATAATATTGATCTATGAATGTAGCAGGATATCATTAGGAGTCATTTTACTGACTAGTACACATACACCTGGCCTCAGCAGCTTTCTTTGGTTGTGGAAGGAGATTTCATAACCCCTTTAGTGTATCCTTGACACTAAGACCAAAAACATGTGGCCAAAGCTGCCAAGTTCTTCTGCTTGCTAGAGCTGGAATATATTTTCTCCAGCTTTTTATTTTCAATGGGATCTTTCACTACCTAACCTTGGCTGTCCTGAAACTTTATCTGTAGAGATTCACCTGCCTCTACCTTCCAAGTAGCCAGGGTTAAAGGTGTGTGCTACCACACTCTAAGCTTTAATTTCTTTTCACAGGCAGAAGCTTAGGTGGACAGGATCTTGTCCTGAGGGCACCACTCCTTGTATTCCATTTAACACCAGGGTTTTCTTTAATCCATTTATCTCTGTGAATACTGGATTTAGCTCCAGTCTACTTCCTGTTGCCCATTTTCTTTTTTTTTTTTTTTTAGCTTGCTCTTTTTTATTATAGATAGTTATTAGAGTGAACACTAATAATCAGGAAACATAGGCAATGCTAGGTTGCTTTGAAATGTTCTCTGCTAAAGTTGTTAATCTGTAACTATTTAATTTAGGCTCAAGCAGGTTATTTTGTGCAAGGGCAGAAAGCAGCCATGTTCTTTGCCAAAATGTCACAAGAAAGGTCTCTAGGCCACATAGTAACGTTCTCCTCTGAAATGCCTTGAGCTGGGCCCCTGCAATTTAAATCAACCTCAGCACCATTATCTTCCATGTTCTTACTATTATGGCCCATTAAATTCTGTGTAAAGCATTCAGCTAGTTTTCTAACCCAACATCCACATTCTTTCAAACAAAAATATGGTCAGGCCTATCATATCAATATCCCACTCCTGGTACCAACTTCTGTCTTAGGGGTCTTTTTGCTGTGAAGAGACACTATGATCATGGTAACTCTTACAAAGAACACAATTACTTGGTGCTAGCTCACAGTTCAAAGGTACTGTCCATTATCATCATGGTGGATATCGTAATAGCATGCATGCAGACATGTTGCTAGAAAGGGAGAGTTCTACATCTTTCTTTCCAAGTAGCAGGAAAATGTTGGGAGCCAAAGCCAACTTAGCCATATTTTAGCTCCTATAGCTAGCCAGCAGTCATCCCTATTGTCTTTAGCTTAACCATGACTCCTGATAGTCTGGCTTGATTCTCTCAGCTCAGCAGGTGACATCCTCCAGCCTTCTCCTGTAGCTCTCTCAGCTCAACAGGTGACATCCTCCAGACCCTCAACCGATAACAGATAGATTTCCATACTAATTCTACCCTGTCTGTTACTCTCCCTTACAGGCCTGCCACATTCTTTTGTATTTCCCACCCCCTTTTCTCCCAGCTACTTGCATGGCAGAGATTCTGTATAAATATTGGCTGTAATAATAAAGCAAGAGGAGGACTTGAACAGAGAGATTTGTCTTGTCCTTCCGTTCTTTTGTGTTCCTGCCTTCCATTTGTTTCATTCCTAGATTTAGGTCCATGCTGAAGATCCTGCTGGCTGGGGCAGGAAAAGACTAAGACATAATGGCCAGGCTTGAGCATCTGAGACCCCCAAAGCGTGCCCCAGTGATACACTTTCTCCCACAACACCTACCTACTCCAACAAGGCCACACCTCCTAATAGTCACACTCCCTATGAGCCTTTTGGGGTCATTTTCTTTCAAACTGTCACAACAAATGTGTCTTGTTCTTGATTTTAGTGGAAATGCTTTGAGTCTCTCTCCATTTAATTAGTGTTGGCTATAGGCCTGCCATAAATTGATTTTATTGTGATGAAATAGATCTCTTGTATCTCTAGTATCTCCAGGACTTTTACCATGAAGCACTGTTGGATTTTGCAAAGGCCCTTTCTGTATGTAATGAGAAAATTATGTGGTTTTTATCTTTCAGTTTGTTATATTTTGGATTGTATTTATCTTCTTACATATGTTGAACTATCCTTGAATCTCTGGGATAAAGCCTACTTGATTATGGTTGATGACCTCTTTTGATATGTTATTGGATCCAGTTTGAAAGTATTTTATTGAAATTTTTTGTCTATATTCATAAAGGAAATTGGTTGGTAATTCCCCGATATTATTGGGTATTTATGTGGTTTGGGTAATGTGTGCTTGTAAAATGAATTAGAAAATGTTCTTTCTGTTTCTATTTGATGAAATAATTTCTGGAATATTGACATTAACTCTCCTTGAATTTCTGATAGAATTTTTTCCTAAAGCCATCTGGAGCTAGACACTTTTTTTTTTTTTTTTTAATGATGCTTTTGATGACTTTTTCTTTCACTAAGGGTTACATGTCTGTGACACTTGTTTTTTTAATTTTGATTCAACTTTAATAAGTGGTATGCATTTTCATTATTACTGTTTCTTTTAGATTTTCAAATTTGGTGTGGTACAGGTTTTTAAAGAATGTCTTTATTTGGATTTCCTCAGTGTTTATTGTAAGGTTTCCCTTCTTGTTTCCAACTTTGTTAATTTGGATATTCATTCTCTTTGCCTTTTAATTAATTTGGATGAGCGTTTATCAATCTTGGTGATCTTTTCAGAGGACTAACTCTGTTCCTGTGATTCTTTGTCGCCTTTGTTTCTATCTCGCTGGTTTCAGCCCTGAGTTTACTTCTTACCATCTATTCCTTTTTGGTGTCATTTCTTCTTATTCCAGAGATTTCAGGTGTGCTTTTAACTTGCTAGTATGAGATCTCTCTGTTTTTATTTTTTATATAGTCACTTAGTGCTGTGAGTTGACCACTTACACCCACCTTCATTGTGTTCCACAAGTTTGGATATGTTATGCATGCAATTTCCCTCAAGTCTGGAAACCCATTTTTCATGCACTAGAGAGTTGTTCAGTTTCTGTGGTACATAGGAATGGTGATTGGTTACAGGACTGAGGGGCTTTACAGGAAGGACAAAATAGGTTGTTCTACAAAAATCTTCCTAGTCACCTGGAAATGGGGACTGAGAGTCAAGAAAGAGCAAGAAAGTCTGCTACGGAGCTGTTGATGAGACTTGGGGATTCGGCTTGGAAGAATGGAGAAAGGGGAGATGATCTGTAATGACTTCACTTGCTTCCCTGGTCAGAGTGGTCTGTGTGTCCCCAGGAAGTGCTTACTGAAGTTGGGAACTGAGGTAAAGAGATGAGTAGGGAGAGGGAAATTAGGGAGCATAGACCTCTGTGATGCTCTGGAAATGGGGCAGGCAGTTGAGGTGGAGGTGTCTGCAGCTGGTAGTATGCTACAGAGCTTGGGATGAGACTTGGGGGGTGGCTTTGAAGGACCTAAGAAAGAGGTGCAGAGCTACAATTACCATGCCTGTTTCTCTGGTCAGTGTGGCCTGTGGATACCCAGGGAGTGCATGTTGGAGTTAGAGGCTGAGATAATGCAATGAGAGGCAGGAGAAAGGTTAAGAGGTGGAGATATGTGTGTTCCACTGGAGGAGGGGGCGGAAGGGGAATGGAGGTTGCAGCAGCTATTCTACTGAAGAGTTTTGAATAAGACTAGGGGGTTGGATCTGGAGGAGCAGAGGGAGAGGTACGGATCTGTAGTTAGTGTAACTGCTTCCCTGGAGGTTTCCAGGGAATGACTGCTGCAGTTAGGATCTGGGTCAAAGGAGTGAAATGGGGGGGGGCAGTTAGGAGGGGAAGATCTGTGTGATACACTGGAGATGATGGCAGGGTGGAATAAGGTAGACACAGTTGGTGGTTTGCTACAGAGCTGGGGAGTAGTCTATTGGCTTGTATTTGGAGGCCCTGAGGAAACAAAGATCTGAAGTCAGCTTACATGTTTTCCTGCATATGATGCTTTGTTTTCTTACTGTGTTTCTTCTCATAAAGCAGGAAGGTCAGGAATTTAAGGCATGAAATAATGAGTTCAAGTCCAGCTTAGGTTATGTGAGACTGTATCCAGCTAACAAAGAACATCAACATCAAAAGAATATCTCCATTAATGATTAAAGCTAAATCAATTTGTTTATGATGGAAGTTAGATCTTTAAAACTACTGGCTTGTGTGGATAGTTATATGAGCAAATTGCTCGTTGGTCATGGCATCAGGGAAAAGTAGTTAAATAAAGATATTGAATAATGTTACTGCTTTGTCCAGATTGAATTATCCTGGAATTCTTAACTTCTAGAAATTATTTTCCTATGTCTTATTAATTTTCTTTGCTATCATGTAGAACTCCTAGCAACTATTATTTTCCCCATGTATAATACTCTTTAAATAATTTATATGATGCCACAATTCTGTTAGAAATATACAGGAAGAAAGTTCAAATAGAGCTATATGTATCATCTACACATAGATACCCATTTTCTACATGTAGGTTTGTGTGTGTGGATGAGTGTACACAATATGCATTTTTATGTTTGCATTTTATATTTTAGACACAGAGCAGTTGAGATTTCCAAGCAGGTGTTTGTTGTTACTCACAGCTATAATCCAGTCAGTTGTGTGTGGTAAGTCAGTTTTGTTGTTAATGGTTGTAACACAGAGATAATCAAAGTGTTGCTATAATCATGATAGAGGACATCCATCATTTCTCCTTGATCCACCATATTAGATTAATTTAAGAGGATTTGTTTTTAAGTAAAACAGATTAGCCATTATCCACTAAGCACCTTCTTGTGTTCAAGTTACTTGCAAATTGATTGTATGTGGGTTTCTGTCGGTGTTTTCTTAAGTATCTAAGGGAAGGTTACTCATCTGTTCTATCTGCTATAGCACCAGTGAGTTTATTTAGCACTCTACTGTGATAGCTTTGCTGTTAACACCTCAAGATATAATCTTCATGGAAACTTGCTCATGGATATAAACAATACATTGAAACCAAACCTGATGGTGTTGCCCTGCTAGCCGAGCATCTGCTGTGATTTTCTGCCAGTATTCTGATTGCACACTGAATGTTGAAAACACCATCACCATTCTGGTTGCAAACTGAGCATGTAAAATTGAGAAAGACCCTTAACCTATTACTTTTTCCATCTAGTAAGCACGGCAGACTCTAACATTTGTATAGGACTGAAGAATCAGAAATTGTTGAAAAGCCTAGTTATTTACTCTATATGTGGATTAAATTATATGTGACCCATAGTGAATTATATTGTCTGGTATAAAATAATGGCTGTTCCTGCAAAGTGCTGTCATTTAAAAGAAGTGTTAACTTTGCATATTGATATCCTAGAGAAAAGTATACTATAACAGGAAAGGAACAGGAGCTGGACCTGTGATTCCAATATTTGAGAGGCTAGGGCAGGAGAATCACAAATTTCAGGATAGCCACAAAAAGGCTCTGTCTCAAAACCAAAGCAAACCAAGAAGGAACAGCAATGGATTTACGAGTGCCATAACCTTGGTTGACTCTCACTTGACCTAACTACAAGACTGTGATGCCTTAGACAAGTTACCTAAGCTCTTCGATCCAGAGTTCATTGTCAGTAAAAATGACCTACTTTACCTATTGCAGCAGGCTTAAAGGACATGGCATAATTAAGCTCACTACAGTGTCTGACACATTATAATAGTTAAACAAACATTAGGCTCTTAGAATCCATAGCTCTTCTGGAGCCACTTAGAAGCAATTTTTCTGTTCTTTCGTCAGCACAAGGTCAGTCAGTGCCATCGACATTCCCATGTGGCATGGGGTGATTGTTCCTTCTAACCTGAGAAGTCACATCAGTATTGGATTAGTGGCATTGTCAGATACTTGCACAGAAGTGGGTCATATGGGAGCTCTGAGATTACTTCTGGAGAAACATCAAATAATATGCAGATCCTAGAAGCAAAAAGGGAACTGATGTGAGTTGTGACCAGATGGATGAATGGAGGAATTAACAGTAGATCTGTTTGGAGTGACACATTAACAAGATTTATACAAACCTTAAACCGAAGCAGAAGCCCTACTTGTCCTACACTGATGACTTGATGAGCTGCTGTGCATTCTGGAACTTTGTTCCGAAGTTTGCTTCTTATTCAAAAACATGGTTTCTATCATAATACAGAATATATATGCAGGATCCATGAAGTTAGAGTCATTAAAAATTCCAACTACTGATATAGTACTAGCAAAGAATTGGGGGGAAAAAAACGGACAGAACAGAGAGGCAGTGAAGAGAGATGTAGTGGCAGCCACATGGGAGCATGGCCACAGGAAATGGAAGGACCTGCCTCAACAGTCACCACCCACTGAGCTGCAGCTGCTGCTACTTGCCCTGTTTGAGGAGAGAACACTGCAAACATGGTGGTCATTGCCCAGGTACCAGCAAAATGGTGGGCACCAAGGGCAGGGTGGTGTGCAGTAACCTGGAGCTGACAACAGTTCTGCCAACACACTGTCCAACTGCACAATCACTCTGATTCTGAGCAACAACAGGTATCTGAGATGAAGAGTGGATCAAGTCCCCTCGAAAGACTTCTGTGGGCTGTGCTGTTGCCAGAGGCCTGGTAGAAGTCAGTGGTACACGCTATTCCTGGTTGCTATGGGCAGGGAACCTTCCTTTGCAGTGGTATTTGTGACTGCAGATTCATAACTGACAATGAGAGACACTGAAGGCTGCTGTGACAACCTCCCCCTCCCGCACCCCCAAAAGAAACACTGCAGTCAGGAAGCTATTTTTCACCTTTAAAATCACAATAAAGATGCTGCAGTATAGCTATTCACAGTTGGCAGCTTCTGTTTGGAGGACAGAGGGACACCTAGTTTTCATTAAGGGGCTGGCCACTGGAAATCTGATCATACAACAGCAAGTATATGGGCAATGCAAATTAGACTTTGTGTGTGAGGTTCTTCTGGGGGGTTACAAGGGTGAGAGAGTATACTGGAAGGAGGAAGGAGGAGTATGATCAGGGTGCACTGTATGAAATTCCCAGATAAAAAATTAATATATTTAATAAAAATATTATGTTGGAAAAAAACTCTAACATATAGAAGGTCATCCGAAGATCTGTGTTGAATGGAAAAAATGAATAAAATTTAAACTCAACAAGTTCTTGAACACAGCCTTTAAGAGTGACTGGACCATGACATTCTGCCAGCTGAGGCTTTAGAAGAAGTGCATTTCAGTGTTGGTTCAACTTGAACAATTTTTAAATGTTTCTCCAAATGTCTTTATACGAGTTATGTCTTTCCTAAGCAGTCTACTGAACATAACAGCATCTTCAATGAAGGGATGCATCGTTGCATCTCCAGAATTACCAGGCAAAACTTGGTCTCATCTTTCAATGGCAGATACAGAGGTAGAAGGTGAAAATCTGGAATAAAGGAAGATGGTCCTAAAATAGAAATGTAAGGTTTTCTTTAAAATAAAAACCTATTGTTAAATGTTCAAACCAGATATGTCTCCTAAAATATATCCAGAGAAAAACACCAATATTTTCTAGGTATCTGCTATACAGTACTTGGAAATGTTTTACAATAATTAAGATACTGTTGTCAGCAAAATAGCCTCTTGTTAATCTGGAAAGGATTTTGGAGACCCTGTTGTGTTGGAAAAGACACAAGGGCTAGGCCTGAGGAACAGATGACCCCAATGGGGCATGGTCTCTGCACTTGAAAGTCTCATGGTGATTTAACTGTTTACCACAATAAAAATCATCTCCATATAAATTTTTTATTATAAAAAGCTGGAGTGGTCAGGGAGATAGCTCAGTGATAACAACAACAGCTGTTCATCCAGAGGACCTGGATTTGATTTTTCAGCACCTACATGGTAGCTCAAAACCATCTGTAACTCCAGTTCTCTGGGATCTGACACTCTCTTCTGGCCTCTACACACACTATGTATATACATGGTATACAGACACACACAGGCAACACACCCATACATATAAATTTAAAAAAATAAAAGATGAAAGAAACCATTGTTACTTCACCATGATGAGGACTTCCGAAAAGAAACACCACATGAAATAAACATACCAAACCAAACCAAAGAGCATACCCCCAATGCTAGGCCCCTTGTTGTCAACCTCCTGAGAATAATATCAACATTGTTGGTTGTGGCCTCTGAGCCTGTGTTCAAAGGGTCTGCATTATTATTTAGGAAGTATTTTTATCTTGCAATTGAATAAAGCTGTATATGAGTTTTATTTTCTAGAAATCTACTGGAAAGTGGTTCTGTGGGGCTCAGAGAAGCCAGGCTTCTCCCATCATTTTACTCATGTCCTCGGTATTGGTTTCCATGCTGGCTTTATGATTACTCACACAAAGAGATAGCATCTATCATGTTGGGTCCCATCACGTCAGACACAGCAAGCATCTGATTGGATAAGATGTTCCTGGGTGTGTCCTTTCAGTTCTTATTCCACTTTTGTTTCCCTGGGTTCATTAAGGTGTAACTAACACACCAAAGTTATTTACTGCACCAAATATGCACAAATCAAACTGACACATCTTTCCTCATATACTGATTTCCTCTCCAATCTACTGTCCTGTGGGTTTTCAAGCACATGCTATATTAGTAAATATTGCCTCTATGCTATGCAGTTACTTTTCATAACCTCTCATCCTGGCTAAGTGAACTTTGAAACCCATGACCAGCATCAACATTCACAACCTCTCTTCCATTGAGGTTTTTTAAAGAGAGGAGTCAAAATCTTTCACAGAAGAAAATCTTACCCTTGTGTTTTATTTTTCTAAGACTGATCTAGCCAACTGTTAGTTACAAGAAAGGCTGAGAGATAAGAAAAGCAATAAATAGTAATTTTGCCTTGATTTTGTTATGTAGTCTCTGCTAACACCAAAAATAGAGAAATGCTCTTGGGTAGCATCTCCCTGTGCACCTAGCAGTTCTAGGGTTAGACGGAAAAGTCTTGGTCCCCAGTTTGGAATGGAAACCCCTTGAAACACTAAGACTGGAAAACTGGCCAGATACTAATTCAAAAACAGAACAAAACAGGACAACCTGCAGATTCAAACATTTGACATTTTCTTTTTCTAGCACTGAGGAGATGACTCTGTTGCTGTAGTGTTTGCTACTCAAGCTGAAAAACAGAGTTCTCATCCCCTCAAAAGCCGTGTAAATTCCAACTGAGTATGATGAACCACCTATAATTTCAGCTTAGGAAGGCAGAGATCCTCAGAGAAAATTGGCTAGCAAGACTATTTAGTATTAGATTAGTACACTCTGGGTTGGATTAAAAGACATTGCCTCATTGAACAAATTGAAATAAGATAATTATAACATCAACCTTGGACCTTCACACACACACACATACACACATACACACACTTGCCCACATATATACAAAACATGCGTGCACACATGCACAAACACAGAAATAATATTTTTTATATTTGCTAAAACTTTGCTTTGAAAACTTTTAACAACTCATTTTCCTTTGGTGCTGATTAAGACTGACACTCCTATGTCCTATGTCAGCATCTTATTTTTACTTTATCAAGACATGAGCCATAATACTTAATTTTCTATTTTGTAGAGGCAAAAATTTTGAGCAAAGAAGAACTAACAACACAGCTGGAAAATAGTAGGCTAGAGATCCTGACAAATCATGTATTTTACTAAAAGGTCTCAAATTGTTATATCTTCATAGTATTTTATATGATCAAGTGATCATATCAAATGACGTATTTTGAAATTCTACATAAAGAAGTTCAGTTTGATACCATATTTACAACTGGCTAGTGAAGCCCAAGATAGAACAACAGACTTTAAAAAAAAATGTTTGTTACAGTCTCACAGTAACAGCATGCTCTGATCCAGCCTGGTTCAGTGCTTGAAAGAAACAGCTGCTTGGAACCATAAGAGACAGAAGAGGAGGCCAGGAAATGATGTAGGTATAAGCACCACAGAGCTGAGAAAGACAATGTTGTAAGCACCGTATCTACTCTCCATGGATGACATCCGCCTTCTTTCCTGTGGCTTACATTATGTCCATGTAGAAAAACTAAACTGCCAGCTGATCAAAAGAACACATTTGGAGTTGTTCAAGCATGAGAATCTGATTTCAGACATGTTGCATTCATACAAAAACAAAAACAAAAACAAAAAAAAACAGATGCAGTTGTGTATTCCTGTAACACAGCAGTGGGGTAGGGCAGATAGGAGAATCCCAGAGAGATGGAACCTGCTAGTCAGCCATCTCAGAGGAAATGGTGAGCTCCAGGTTCAGTGACAGACCTCGCAGAGACAAGTGTTAGTAAGCAGTAGTGTAAGAAGTCACCCATTGGCCTTTTTGGATACACATGTTGGTACACACACACACACACATACACAGAGTAGTTGTTTAAAGAATAATATTCCAAAATATAAGGTGACCTTTAGAAACTCAGAGGAAACTAAGAGGTACTCTGTCCTCCAAAGCCAAAAAACCTCACAGGCCATTTGAAAACTCTGAGATGGACCTAATGCCCAAGTTCAATGGTTTCAGGCTGGATAGCAGTTGTGGTCACAATGGTGAGCAAAGCAGTGTCTCTAATAAGTCTCTGCTAGGTGGATCACAGGGAGAAAGTCTCTGTGAATATCAGGAGGTTGGCGGCCTCATATAGCTCATCTCTGGAATATTTCTGGGAGTCAGAGGTAATTCAAAAGACGACAGACACCTTTAAAGGTAAATGAAAAAAGAGGTCATTTCATTCAAGGAGCGATTTCACCGAAGGCTCTTCTAAGCTGGGCAATAGCTCCAGTACCTGTGGCTATAAGTCAGGCCTGTGGCTGGATGTTTACATAACCTCATTTCCTAACATGAGAAATTGGCTTCGAACAAGTAAAAATAGAATTTTGCCCCTGCCAACACAGTGTAGTTAAGGCAAACCCGGTCAAAAAGGGCCCTGGGGCACACATCTAAGGAGTGAGAAGCTGAAGGCACAGACGCTATGGAGAGGTGTTGTCGGGTTGTTTTCATTTATTTATTTTAGTGGGGTAGAGAAAGTGGTGAGGTGCAATAGTCATGAGATACAGGTCATTTGGTATATTTCCATTGTGCAAATTACTGTTCAAAAGGGTGTTTCAAAAATAGGCAGAAAGATTTCTAATTGAATCATATGTTCTGAAACTCAAAGGTTTTTCTGTAGTCTAGTGATCAACTCTAGAAACAGAACAGATGGTTGACATCATGTGTGTTTTTAAATCATTGTAATATTACATGCAATTATGTAAGATAATACAGATAGTCACACAGTCTTCATCTAGCTTCCTCAGTGCCCAGATCTTACACTGCTATAGCACAATGTCACAACCAAGATTCTGACAGTGATGTTTTAACCTTGTCTATAATTCCTGTATATCTGTGCATTCGTGTGTTGTGTATGTGTGAGTATGTGTAAATGTGTGTGTGTGTGTGTGTGTGTTAGGACTAAAACTCTAGTTTTAATTGCTAAAGTGTCAGAGTTAGGAAGAATCATGACTCTAGATGTAGCCACACAAGGTCCTTTGTGATAATGGATCATTATTGTTAATTCCAACTTCAATAACAAAGCCCTGTGGCGGGAGTGGTTTAAGAAATACCCACTTGGTTCTTACAGTGCTGAAGGCAAGAAGCCCAAGTTCATAGTGCTAGCAGGTCTGGTACCAGGTAAGGAACTACATCCTGTTTGTCAGATCATGGTCCTCTGTGAGGCTCAGGTGCTCAGTGAATAGTTAGAAAGCACAACCTGAACATTTGTAAGGGTGACACCACCAGAGCTCTACTCATGATCACCTCTGTTGACCTCTGTTTTCAAACACCATCTTGTTCAGAAACATGTTCTTGACCTATGAACCTGGTGGAGAAGGGCAGAGTATACAAATTTTCATCCTCCCAAGTGATGGATCTTGATTGTGCTGTAAGCTGGGTGGATGGGAAGTTTTACAGCTAGAGCCTGAAATGTGAGAAACAGGTGAAATCTCAGTTGGATGTGGAACAA
Organism: Sigmodon hispidus; assembly: GCA_004025045.1. Classification (NCBI taxonomy): domain Eukaryota; kingdom Metazoa; phylum Chordata; class Mammalia; order Rodentia; family Cricetidae; genus Sigmodon; species Sigmodon hispidus. The sequence continues at coordinate 29,687 of PVIH01001770.1, forward strand.
GGTTGATACCACTGTTCCCATGTTAATTTTATGGTTTTGATAGTATACTGTGGTTATGTAAGATTCAAACCTTCGGGGCCAGAAACTCTGCTTTGATTTCACAGTCTTCTATTAGGCTCAAATTATTTCAAAATAAGCAGAAACGGAACAAAAAAAGTTTCTCCCAAATGACAGAAAAGTCAACTAATGTTAGCTAACTGCAGGAAGTTCTCCAGGGCTATAACAATGGCTCAGTGGGGAAAGCACTTGTCTTGAAAGTCTGACAACCTAGGTTTGATTCTCCAGAACCCATCTAAGAACTAAACCCACTGCAAAAGCTGTCCTCTCCTTTTCACATGAGCACCATGGCATGCAAGTCCAACAACAATAATGTCAAGCACTCAAGCCATTAAAAGGCTAAACTGAGATTTGAACATCAGGATTTCTGGCTTCCTTACTTAATGTATTTATTTATTGTGTGTTGGGCAGGGAACATATGCATATGTGAAGGTCAGAGAACCACCTAAAATTTAAGTTCACTGTCCCTATTACCCAGGAATTCAGCTCAGGCAAACAAATATACAGGTGATAAAGAAGATTATCTAGATGAATGTAACAAGTCCACGGTGAGTAGACAGAATATAGAAAAGAAGAATTATGTTAGGTGGAGCATCAGGGTCTGATGGATAGGGACAGTGAGGGGTCAGGAACACTGGAGCTTTGAAGGAACCAAGAAAAGGGAAAGAGGAGGCTGACAGGGAAGGATTGGTAGGCTCTGAACAAGATGTAATGTGAAGTGATTCCTGAGTGTAATAAATCTCAGAAATGGCCCTAGAAAATGGAAGGGTAGTGGACTGCATATTAAGTAGAGCAGTGTCTGTGATATACACAGCCAAGGAGCCGGCAGGGGTGAGAGAGCTTGATTGAAGGAAGAATAAGACGGGGGCAGAGTTTTGTTGCTCTTGATATCACCGTCTTTGAGGTAAGACTTGTTCTTGGTTATCTTTGTTTCTTCCACAGAGCCTGCAACACTGATTCAGTTTCCCAGTAAATCCTTAACTTTTCTAAACCAGTCAGTGAGTCTTATTCAGCCTATTTCCCATAGAATAGAAAGTCTTTGATGAGTAATCTAGCAACAAAATCCATATTTTTTAAATGATACCTGCCATAATTAATATATTTACTTCCATTTAAATTTTTTCTTTTACTGTATATCGTAATGTAAATATTGGCCACAGATTTTTAATCTTCACTGACATCTTCTTATTTTTGTGTGAACATACTCATACACATACATCTCTGCATTCATAAAATTAAAATCTAAGGAGACAGTCAGAACTGACCTACAGTGGACATTATTCTGTAATTCATGATAGGCACAAGCACCAACGATTATTAAGAATAAACTTCAGGGCTGGAGCAATCGCTCAACAGCTCAGGGTACCCACTGTCCTTTTAAGGACCTTGATTTGGTTCCTAGTACCTACATTAGGCATCTCACAAATACCCGTAACTCCAGTTCCAGGGGAGCCAACATCCCCTTCTATTCCCTGAGGGCTGTGATACACATAAACTCACATAAGCAAATAAATAAATAAATTTTGGAAAAAATTAATTTAATTTAATTTAGCAAGAGTAAAAAGTCAGTCCCATGGTAACAGTAACTGATCTTGGTGCCCAGTATGTAGCTAATGGAGTGTTGAACAGTGTTGCTACAGAATACTCACAGAATCTCAGATAATTCTAAATCAGCCCTGCCTAGAACAATCCACTACAAATCAACAATATGTCCTTCTTTACCTTTTCTCCTTTCTCATTCCATCATATCATCTTTAGACATTCTGCATCACAACTCTATATGAGTCCTGCACATTCAAAATACATCATTTTGTTTATGATACTATTGGTTATTCTTCAACAGCATTCATAAAATCTGACAAAATTAGAGTGCTGTTACATTTATATAAAATTTTATGACTATTTAATTTAATATATTATAACATGCAATTGGGACCAGCAAGATAGATCAGTACTTAAAGATGCTGGCCACCAAGCCCAAAACATGAATTTAATCCCTAGTCCTTGAATAGCCAGAGTGGCTAATGAGACATAGGGTTTGCGTAAAATGATCTTGCCCCTTCTTGGTCTTGAGGACAAAATTGGCTAACCTATTTTACTTCAGGAAAAGAATAAGGAAATGATATAACCTATTAAAAATGGAAAATATGTGCAATTCTATTTGTATAAGCAGTAATATAATTATTCTGTTGTACCTAATCATTGAGATTTATATGTTATCAAATAAGATTTTATCTTCAGTTTTTCATTTTAAGTTAATTCAGTGTACATCTGAAGACAAGCAATGAATGCTTGTCTTGAAACAAAAAACTGAATGTAATGTATTTGAGATGGGAGAAAATTTGTAAAGTTTATATAAATATAGATTGTGCTATAGGTTCCATCAAAAGATTATAATGTAGTAATGGATAAAAAATTACTTTAGATGGCTGCAGAGATGTTCCATGTTTAAGAGTAATTGCTGCTTTTGTAGAAATCCTGGATTTAGTTTCCTGAACCTACTTAATGACTCACAATCACTCACAATTCAATCTGATACTCTCCTTTGACCTCTGTGGGTATCAGGCACATACATGGTACATAGATTAATACTCTGGCACAATATTCACAAGCACAAAATTAGATAATAAATCGTATTTTAAAACTTAAAAGCATTAATCAAGTTAGCCAAAATTTTGGGGCTCATTAATAGTAATTGTAATTAATTAATTAATTAATAATAAACTTTCAAAGATCTTCCAAGCTCACACACTCAGTCTTTGCTCATCTAAGGTTTCCTATGTTATCTCCTCTTTTTTTAAGACTTAGAGGACAATTTAAAAATGTGAAATGAAATTTAGAAAAGTAGGAAAGGCTAAACAAAAAAAGGGAAAGAGGGAGGAAGGGAGAGAGGGAGGGAAGAAAACAGAGAGAAGGAGATGGGAATAGAAAAGTACAGTTAATGAGAAAGGAGAAGAAAATAAGTCAGGGTTTAAAAACAAAGCAGACCTCACTTAGTTGTTCAGCTTTTGGAAGCTGGAGGGAAATTCATAGCAATCTCTTGGCCTGTTTATTCTGCAAATCTATTCTCAATGTGCCCATGATGTGAACTTCCTGTGTTCATCATTAGAGGCTCTACATCCCATTGCTTTAGGACCATAGGTCCAGCTGCCTACATCCCACCTCAAATTGAGCATGTCTTGGTCTGAACCATTCCACCTTTATCTACTCAAATTTGTTCCCTTTTTAAATTTCCCTGCCCTATCTATTTGAACTAGTAAGGTCAGTTAACACGGATGGCCTCTGTACTCATCCTCATTGATTCTCTCCTGCTCATCACCCATCTCCAACAATTATTCCTTCTCTACCGCTCTAAGGTTCACACACATCTTTCTCTAACCATTCCCAGAGCATCAATCTTGTTAAAGAAAAAATATTCATTGACTCTTGTCAAAGCACAGAAAAAAGACTTACTCAAGACCCTGAAGATAGATGGTGATGAGGACTAAAGAAATGATTTAGCAGTTAAGATCACATATGGCTCCTGCAGAAAACCAGAGTTAAGCTTACAACACCCACATAAGGTGTCCCCACAGCTGCCTTTAACATCAACTCCTGGGGAATCTTATGTTTCTGACCTCTGTGGTCACATGCACATACTCCACACACAAACACATACTTATACATAATTAAAAATAAAACAAATCTTTTTTTTAAAAGATAGGTAGCAGGACCTCTTAAGTAAAAGGTTATTCATATTGTAGACAACATATGTATTTAAATTTCTTTTACTGGATTAAGATTAAAAATAGTAATGCTGTTTTAGAGTTTCTATTATTGTGAAAAGACCCTGTGACTATGTCAACTCTTATAAAGGTAAATATTTAATTGGGTGGCTTACAGTTTCAGAGGTTTAGTTTATTATCATCATGGAGGGACATGGTGGTATGCAGGCAGACATGGTGCTGGGGAAGGAGCTGAGAGTTTCACATCTTGGTCTGCAGTCAGCAGAAGGAGACTGTGAACCACAATGGATGTATCTTGAGCATATGAGACCTCACCGCCGGGCTCCACAGTGACACTTTCTCTAACAAGGCCACACCTACTCTTACAAAGCCACACCTCCTAATAGCGCCACTCCCTATGGGCCAAGCATTCAAACATAGGAGTCTACAGAGGCCATTTCAATTCAAAGCACCACAAATACTTCCATCAAATTATTAATTTTAAGGTTAAATAATTATTTCTGGCTCATTAGAGAGCACTGAACATTGATTTAAATACAGTTTCGCAGCACAAACATTCAAATACAAAATACAATTTTCTTCTCCAGGAGTAATGACTGAACATAGGGTATTGGACCACTGAACCAAATCTTCAGCCTTTTACAATAATTTATTTTGTTTTGAGACAAGATCTCACTGGTTGCCTAGGTTGACTTTAAATTCACTTTGTAGCTCAAGTAGGTCTTGAATTTGTAATCCCCCTGCCTCAGCCTCATGGGTAGCCAGGATTACATGCCTGTACCTCCAGGCCCTGATTAAAAAAAAAGTGAGGGGCTAGGAGTCCCACAGAGCCCTGGATTAGCAGACACAAGGAAAGGATCTAGTGAAAATCCACAGATTTTTTTCACTTGAACATTTAACATGGCTCTTCTCCCTCTCCAAGACAAAAGGATTGGTAGTCTCCTCCATCCATTTACCCACCCCTGAGCTAAAAGGAACTATTTGTGGGTTTTAAAAGGGTCACCAGAGGACTCCTGTGGCCAGAATCAATCAACTCCTGGTCATTGTCCCGATTATACAATAATTCCCTGCAGTGGCCCAAACCATCAACTCCCACAGAAGGAAGGAAACCGTTTCCATTCCCAAACATATAATTCTTCCACTTCTACCTCAACGCTCAGAGCAGACTCCTTCGGTCCCTTCCCATCTGTGAATTCTCTTTGTGTATTTTGTTGTGCACGCGGTGCATGCGCGCAAGTATGCCTGCCCGCTCTCTCCCTCTCCTTGCTTTCAGTAAAATCTGACTAATTGCCAAGACCTTGCTTTTCCTGCCTTTTTATTATTTTAATTGGTGGAGAAAAAGAATCGATTCCAACAACCCTAGAGGACATCATCTTGACAGAGTCAATAGGATTGAAAATCCTGGGTAGAGAAAGTATGCTGTGTCACTCAGGAAGAGCTGCCAATTTCCTGCCAGGGCAGTTCCAGAGAAGCCTCTGCTCAGTCTTTAACTGTTTCTTCTTAGAGTTTTTAATGTGGCTGTGGTTTGTCTCTGCTAGCACCATGAAAGCATTCATTTGCAGAGCATTAAACACCAGTGCTCTGGGTGAGCTGAGAACGATAAAATAAGATATGGTCCCTGTTCTCAAGAATCTCGCGAGTTAGTAGGAGAGCAAACAGGCCATTGTTTTCTGGGCACAGAAGGCTTTTTACACATTTGAACTCAGAATGATTTGACAGTGTAAGAACCTGGATTCACTCTGGGGACAGGGCCAAGGTCCGTGAGTGAACTTCCGCAGCACCCAATGGATTCAAAGGTTGGATTCGAGCCAGAAAACTCCCATGGCTGCTGCACCTTACCCCTTTGCCCAATCCTGGAACATCAAGGTGTGTCGCATCTTGATTACGTGATTACGTAAGTTTTTCTTAAAAACCCCCCCGCTCATTGGGGCAACGAACGCTTAACCCCTTCTGTTGTGCAGAGCTTGGTGATTGACCCAAGTTCTCATTTTCTGTAGGTAGTAATAAAATCCCCACTCATACCAACGTGTCCAGCCCTGCACAAGCTTAGGACAACCAGATTCCAGCCTGGAGGAGTCAGTTAAGAATTCCGACCCCACAGCTGGGGAGCTATTGGCAGTCGACAGCTTCTGAGAGAGCAAGAGTCAGATTTCTTTAAGGGTGTGGCCCTTAGTTTCTGGACTACGGTCTATTAGAAAGCCACACGTCCAAGAGTGTATGAATAGCACAAATTTTTATAAAAGTGAGGGGCACACATTTGGGTGAAAAGGAAATGGGAAGGTAACGGCACTAGGAGGAAAAGCAGTAAACACAAAATATAAAATTCTCAAAGCATTAATAATTTTGTAAATAATAAAGATGAAATTATAATTTAGAAAAATGGATCTCAGTAATTAGCAGAACAATTCAAAAGAAAAGCTTATATTTATCAAATGTATATTAAATGCTGGATGATATATTGGGTTCTTCCAAGTGCTTCACAAAGCTCTTTGAGAAGGCTGTGTTCACAGCCTTGGGCAACTGAGGTGAGTAACTAGCCCCAAAACACGAAGTCACTGGGCTAGAAAGGTAACAGGAGCCTGGATCTGCTGAGTCCTTGTCTTGGCAATTAATGACGATATCTATCTGCTCCATGCATGATTAATGGGACGGTCCAAAATGCCATGAACCCTATGAAAAAAGCTCAGTTCCAGCATTCATAGAAAGGCAGCCTCTTCCCAGAGGGCACCTCAGCATTGAGAACAAGGAGAATTGTGTCCATGGCGGGGTGCAGAAAAAGACCTTCAAGGTAGAAGATACCCAAATGAACAAAGAACCATCTTCCCGCTGTCCTAAACATTGCACTTGGCCTTTCAGCTCTCTCTCTGAACAGGCCAGCTTCATCTCTCACCATCTCCACCTTTTTGCTTCTCAATAGTTAAAAAAAAGAGGGGGTAAATATTTCTCTGTTCTTGTAAAAGATGAGCTTGCTTCTATGGGTGTACCTCTCTTCTTGTTTAGAGTTCTGTCTGCTCCCATTTAATCTGGGATCATTCTGAAATCTCATTCTGATACTCTTTTCTTCAGAAAGCCTTCCATGTACTACATCATGACCCTCTCCACCTTGGGTATAGGTTTCTTGTTTTGCAAACCTGCAATTTTCTTTTAGTTCTGTTATTACAGTACTAAGTATACTATTGAATCTACATTCATTGTTGTGTAGCACTTTTTCTTCCAGTCATAACAAGATGCCATCTTGAACTTGGTCATGGTAGCCATAGCAACCCATAGACCAATACAGAAGTAGCCAGGTCCATGGTATTGATAATGGAACTACTACTTCTGCCTAGAGAGGGTCAAGAGACCCTTACCTGAGATTCCATCTATTCTTCCCTCAACTGCAAGTGATCTTTGGATGTGATAGACTATATGTAAAAGTAAAAGATCTTTTTAAAGCAAGACATTATGATGCAGTTTCCATGAGGTCACCATCCATGATGAAGGCAGGACTTTGTGAAGATGCAGCTGTTTGAGGGTCACCTACATTCCTGCAGGTCATACCTTACCTATGCTCTGTAAAAAGCCCAATAGACTCACCTATATGGACTTAAGTGAAATCATAGTTTGATTTGCTGTTGGTACCCATCTGGGGTAAGATGCTTGCTCATGTCTCCCCAGGAACAGTTAACTCAACAATCTGCCTTCTCCCTAAAGTCAAATGCTCTGTTTAACAAGACCTGTTTTGTTCACAGATGTAATCCCACAAGCATGGGCGTTTAGCAAGCGCTCAATTGTTTTTAACATGAATGAAACGATCTGAGTCCATGGAGTATTAGCTCCATCTCGTGGCCTTTTGGAAAACACCAGGAAGATGGTGATTCTCCCGCTTTTCGTTCAATACCAAAAGCACAGGTGGGCTTTCATGAACCTTTCTGCACACAGGGAATGAAATTAGAGTAAAAGTGACAATCCCATCTGCAAATCCAGTGTTCCCTATGGTTAGTTTACACAAAGATGCATTTGGAAAGAAATAAACCCAAATGTACAGTTGTAAACTGTAATGAGGCACTTGTACTACACAAGCCAATTGCCTCATCTACTTCCATTTTTGAAGCAAAGGGTTTTATGCAGGTCTGCCATCTGGAAGGGCATTTTCCAGACACATATTGCCTCATGGGTTGAGTCATTCTACCATTCACAGTTTCCTTTGAAGTACAGAGCTTCTGACAGAAAAAGAACGTGGGTATCTTAGAGGAAAAGCTCCCTGCTAACGAGTGCCATGCTGGGTCCAGAACCCAAGCTAACTGGCTGCTGGCCAGGGTCAGTCATTCTGCCTCAGATGAACCACAGCTGGGCTTGTTAATAATTAAGCAGTGATCAGTTGGTGTTCTGTGGAGTGGAATGGTGCTTGTTGTTCTAGTACGCTGTATCACGGACTCATCATAATTAGTTCCAAGTCTGCGCTCCTTGTAGGCAAGTCCAAAAAAGAATGATGGTACAAAAATTATAACCAAATAGAATGCTTTGAAGCTGTAACAGGAAAGTAGCAATAACATCAAAGTTTTATAAAGGGATTTTTGTTAATGTAGAAATTTTGTATGCAAAATTGTTACATCTTGACAAACTAGTCTATTCATCTTGAAAATAATAATATGTATGTCAGAATCTCAGACTACTTAAAGAATAGGCTGCAAGAAGACCGACTCCAATGTAAAGGATTAGTTTTTTTGTCTTTGACAGCCCCAAATCACTACTGTTGGAACCTGGTGAAGCACTTCTTATAAAGCATGCCAGGGTCATCAAGGACATCTGGTACTAGGCTCCATAAGGACCCGGCAAATAGGTGTCATCACCTGTCCATCTTAATGACAGGAAGGTAAAACAAAGTGGGTGGGGCTGGGTGTCTCTTCCCTACTCCCGTGAACTTGAGATTCAACTCCCCAGACACCACACGTGTATAAAGCACCACTTTGCAGAACTAACCATTAAATCCTGTATCTTTATCACCTAAATCTTTCTTTTTAAGGAGGGTTGGGTTTCTGACCTTCCTTCTTAGAGGGTTTACCTCTGTAGTTTTTGCCTGCTAGAAATGTCTGATATCATAAAAGTATCCCATGGTGAAACCAAGACTGCAGTAAACCTGAAGCTGAAAGGCCAGGGCTTGGAGATCCTGGAGCCTCCCACTTTATTGGGTCATTTAACATTTCTTAAAGTTTCTGCAATCTGCAAAGTGGAGTGATAACTATTCCACAGAGATATTGGAAGACATCTGTGACATAATACCTTTAAAATGGCCTGGAAGGTGATAGATATATGCTCAATATCTTTGAGCTCCAACTTGATGACTGTCCTTAGCTTTAATAGTCCTCTTTGAAACTGTAAGGCCCTCCGCCCTCTGCACCAGACATGGAAATACAGAAGCAGTCATTGTGTTAGACTTCAACAGAGAAGAGACCAAAGAACCTATATAACCAAACTACCTAGTATGTAATTATTAGAATGCAGCTATTAGATTGGCACACTCTACCAAAGCTTGGACTTTAGGCCTGATCTCAGAGTCTGAATTGGGTCACATCTCACTGCTGTTATTTTACAAAAGGTTAAAGGGGGCTGTCTGTTCTGTGACTCTGCCGCCCTCGACTAATGTGACCTGGCTCCTGCACACTTCATGTCACATAAGCTTCATTGAATTAAATTACGAGATATGAAACTGGTCATCCCTAAAATGTTAGAAAAAAAGTTACACCCTTCCTGGGTTCTGGGGGTTGGTCCAAATTAACCTCAGGAAGATTACCATGGATTTGGTCCATGAAACCTACTCTCTGAAGAGGCCCCTCTGATTATCCCACTTCCCTATTCTTCCCATAGTCAGTCTCTCTCTCTCTCTCTCTCTCTCTCTCTCTCTCTCTCTCTCTCTCTCTCTCTCTCTCTCTCTCTCTCCATGGAGTTACTCTCTGGGATTTGAGGAGAAACCTCTGGTTTTCTGTAAGGCTCCACCATGTTTCATCTTCACATTTGGACTGCTGTTCTCTCTCCACCGTGAGGTTCTTCCACGATAACATTCCTCATTCCTGAAGGGATTTCTGTGTCATCTTTCCTTGGCAAATGACCACTGAGGATCTTGTTTTATCATCTTTCAACACTATCTGCATCAGGGAGTATTTCCCCAGCCCAATGTTCTCTGGAAACACTTTCACAGACACATCTAGAGATAAATGTCACCAATTTTCTAGGTGTCTCTAATCCAGTTAAGTCGACACATGAATGAACTGCCTAAGTCATTGAGACACTGCATTGATAGTATGAATGTATTTGCTACTGTTTTTGAAAAAAAAAATAGGCTTTATGATGTCCCCAAAATGTTTGTCTTACCTTTGTCTTCAAAGCAAACTGAACTTAGCTCTTTCTATCCCCAGGCTAAGGTTTGCTTAGCCCAACTTTATAAGATAAATGGCTGACTTTCTTCACCCAATGTTGAAAAAGCAGCCAAAGAACACACGCTTCCTTCACCCTTCAGATGGAGGCAATTGGCCATGATTCACTTACTCATGAAACTCCCTATAGACATTTACTCAGTGCCTTGTATATCTGTTTTTAGTAAAATATAATGCCAGGTGTTCAGGATATTTGGAAATTGGTCAAGTTCATACAAACTGTAAATATGTTCACTGTCTTCTGATCAGTCCTCAGAAGGAAATTTGGAGACTGACAAGCCTAATCTGTCTGGGAACAGTAAAGAAACAATGAACCCTCCCTTTGCTAATGATGGCATTCTTATTGGGCAGGTCTCAAAGAAACTTAGCCTGATGTTTCTTTAAATAGTGCATGTTCATCATACTCTCTGAGCATCACAAGTTCCTGTTCCCAAACCCTGGCTCCTCTCAGCACCTTTAACTGCCCCACTACCCTAAACGCCTCCAGGCCCTGAGCTTCAGTTCCCTCCCCCAACTTCCCATTCATATATATATATATATATATATATACATATATATATATATATATATATATATCTCCCAGCCATTTTGGCCACAGGTCCTCTTGGTCCCCTCTCTTGCCTCTCCTTTTTCTCTATCTCTTTATCTTTCTCTCCTCTCATAGCCCTGGCTCTTCTGCTCATCCTGTTCAGTCTGGACCCTTGCAGAGGCCTCTGCCTGTTCTCTCCCTACTACCTACAATAAAACCTTCTCCTCAGCCATATCTAGGGGTGGTAAAGTCCTCATTTTCATTTGCCCATTCTCCTCACTTCAGTACCTTTATTAGTCGGCAACCCCCATTAGTGATTCAGACACATCCATGTCAGCTGCCTACCTGCACAGCCCAAGGGCAGGGGGTTGGATAAACAAGGACATAGTGAGCAAATGTTCTCTGATCTCTTCACACAAAGAGAAAAGAGAAAAATGAAAGAAGACCTGCCTCCTGCTTTTTAATGCTAACAGGAAAATTAGGAGCCAAAGGCCTTTGAAACAGGGCTGAAATTCTGCTCTATGTTAAATATTGCTTAGCCCAAACATTTATGGCCTAAGAATCTCTCTTAAGGGCCCATCTCTTTTACTATCTGTGTAGCAGATGAGAAAATAGTTTATCCAAGGCTCAGGGCAACTGACCTGTGCAAGAGTGCTGTGCCCTAATCCTGGTGCTCCTGAGGGTACACATAGGATTTGAGACCCAGAAACTTCTGCCTTCTATCTGATTTTGCTTTGGAAGAATGGAATAGATAAGTTCAGTTATAGAGGTTTCGTAGTCTACATAACACTTCCAAGGACGTTCACAAGTTACCCTCCATTGTGAGTACCCTACCTTACAAGGGCAATGAGAACTGGCTAGTGAGATGAAGCTAAATATCTGGGATGGGAGATTAATTTATCTGCACAAGGCCAATGTTAACATGGGAGTTCTTGTTGAAAGGAAAATAGGAAGGCCAGGGTCAGCAGTAGGAAATGAAATGATGAAAGTGTGATGCTGAGAGATGCAAGTCCAGGGGCGTCAAGTCAAGCAGGACACAGAGGAGAGGAACCTACTGGTCAGGATAAACCAGCTGTGACACCCTTTCAGTTTAGGCCACTGGGATTAGTTCTGGGCCCTGGGCTTCATGGCAGCAAGATGGGAAATGTGTATTGTTTAAGTCTCTCAGTCTTTGATTACTTACCACAGCTGTCCCATGAAACTGTAAACAATACCCTCATCCTCCTGATTCCAAGCTATATTCTTCTGCTACACCCAGTATCGTGGAAGTAACTATGCACGCAGATAATAAATTCAAGACACTGGCTTTGAAGACCCAGAGGCATGCCAGGCATATTTGTAAATCCTGGGGTGTGTTTGCTTAGTGTTCAGGGCTTTGAAAATCCATGATGCTTGCCCTGGGCAGCTTTATTTGTACAAAGAGCTTCTTAACTCCAGCTTAACATATGGCCTGGCCATTCCCACTAAAGCTTTCTGGGTGTTTACCTTCACCATTCTTGTGCAGTGATCTTAATACAAGCTCTCCCAGCCCTCAGCTGGGTGGTAGGTAAGCCAACCCCAACTGGCACTTCCCATGGCCTGTTGGCTTGGATGCCTTCCAGGGATTTGTAGTCCTCTGGCTTTCTCAGCCCTTCTGTTTTGACCCTGGGTAGCTAGCTGCAGAATGGTATATATTTAGAAATATGATATCATCTGTTCCTTATGTTGCTGTCTTAGTGATGTGGGGGCACTTGAATAGTCAACGAAGTAGATGCTGTTTACATCACTTCAGTTGCCATCCTAGACTCACAGGAGAAAATTAAACAGGTTAAAGGGAGTCACACAGTCCTGTATCATTGTTTCCCTAACAGAGCCCACCTGGGCACTTTTGTGCTGCATTTGAGCTGAGAAGAGCCAGGTAGGTGATGCTCTGCTCTTCTATGGGACTCTTTGTCACCTGAAAGCTGAACTGTTTATTGATTTCCATCATTCCAGATTCTAAAGGCTTTTCTCCAAAACCAAAACAGAAGTCAAAATATTCTAAGTGTGTATTTAAGAATAAAGGCTGAGCAGTTCTAGCCAGAAGCACTCACTCTAGGCTGTTTGGTCTAGCACATGGGATGCAGAGGCTTTATGGACCTGCTCTGATAAATTCAGTCTGATCTGAAAATTGGGATTTTTTTTCCTCATTATTAGTGCATCCTCACTTTCCTGTCTTTGCAGATTCTATTGATAGGACTTAGCAGGTCTCTAAATTGTTTTCACCTGCCAGCCTTTTACACCTCGTTTGCTTCCAGAATCTCTTAAGTCTCCACTCCTCTGGCCCTGGAGAAAAAGGACACAAGGAAGACTAGTGCTTTTCACCTCAGTTTTCACTTGAAGGTGCTTGGTTCCTGGTGTGGAACCTTTAAGAGGTGGGGCCTGGGGGAGACATTTACCCCATAAGGACTTAGAGGTCTGTGCTGCTTTGTAAGATCGAGCTCTGTTTCATAGGAGAGATTTACCTCTAGTAAGAGAAAGTTGTTCATAAGGAGCTAGCCCGGCCCTTCCTGCTCACCTGCTTCAACATGTACTCCTACCTACTAGGTGAGGCCATTTCTTTTCTGTTTCTCTGCCGTGCTATGACAGAACCAAGGGACCCTTACTTACATGATGGCACCACTTATAACATATGTAACACTCTGTGTCAGACATTTTGTTATAGTAACATGAAGCCACCTGTCTTGGTTTGCTTTCTATTGCTAAGATTCGTACCATGATCAAAAGCAACTTGGAGAGGAGAGCTTTTATTTCAATTTACAGCTTATTAATAAATTAATAAATAATTTATCATGAAATAAAGCCAGGGCAGAAACTCAAGGCAAGAACATGGAGGCAGGAACTGAAGCAGAGGCCATGGAAGAATATTGCTCCTCATGGCTTGCTTAGCTTGCTATCATATACAACCCAGGACTACCTGCTCATGAGAGGCATTGCCCAAAGTCAGCTGTGTCCTCCCACATCAATCATTAATGAAGAAAATTCCCTACACAGACATGCCGGTCTGCTGAAGACATTTCCTTGGTTGAGGTTTCCACTTCCTAGATGACCCTACCTTGTGTCTTTGACAAAAATCTAACCAGCACAAAAACTAAGAAGTCAATATCTTCAGGGAAAAGTGTCATGAAATGAATCCCCCAAAGTGAAGTAGTGTGTGTGGCACTATTTCTGCATAATATCTTACAGATGTAAAACCTTACAGTATTATAAACTTCTACCAATATCTGATGTCACTTGTCATACCTGTTTGAGAAAACCTCTCCTCCTGTGCTTCTGCATTATTCCAGTCTCCAAAATTTACATGTCTTTTTGGGGGTCTCATTAATCTCCCCTATTTTAATACTATATATTCTTCCTCAGTCATCCTCATTCTCATCCCACAGTTTCAACTATAACAGTCATTGAGGAATTTTTACTTTATACAAGTCCACATCTCCAACTCCAGCTCTGGATCTCCAGGCATGAATTAGACTCCAAGAGTGACCCAGCAGGAGGCACAGCACTCTGAGACTCAGCTATCCATCCCACTCCATCTCAAAGGCTCTCATTACTTTACCAACACCCTACAGTAGAGAGATTTACTCTTTGTGTGATGTCATAACCATTTCCAAGACCCACCACTTTCCAAGATCATCACCAGCTCACCCCTCAGCTTCCAGTGTACACTGCTAAGGGCCTAACCTCTCTCACATTCCTACGGCATCGTCACTCCATTTCAGATGGCCCATGAAAGGACCCAGCCAGGAGATGGTGCTTGTGTTCTTGATGGAGGGTTCAGCTTCTCTGGCTAATCATGAATGGAAGGAGAGACAGTGGTCAAGATAAAAAAAGAAAGAAAGAAAGAAAGAAAGAAAGAAAGAAAGAAAGAAAGAAAGAAACTAACCAGATTTTAGATGTTTGGGAGACACTAGAATAGAGGGACTTTTTACCCTATGCCTAGAAAGCCCCCTAAGAATTGTCACATTCTAGTATTCAGAAGAGCAAAGGTCAAATGTGGTAACGCAGGGGCAAGACCAGAACGAGAGCCTCTGATGGTCTAAAGAACTGTCCAGTATCAATCAGTGTATCAGTGAGCAGCAGATGGCATGGATGATGTGAATAAGCACCAAAAGCCCCTGCGGGTGACTTCTTATGGTTGGAGGCTGGAAGACACACATATTAAGTGAAATGATCCATGGCTGATGAGAATGAGAAGGTCTCAGTTATAAATATTATGATGAGAACAGTCTGTCTGTAAGAAACCCACACATCATATGGCTCCTTTCAAAGCCTGAATACAATGTACTGCCTTCTCCCAACCTCCTTTCCCCCCATGAGCATAACCTGAGCAGTGGAGAGAAGAACATTAAATAGAGAAAGATGTCGTGCCCGCTGCTTGGCAGAGTAGGGGAACAAAGAAGCTAACAGATACTAAAACTAAATCATTCTTAACTGTCTGAATTCCTGTTTGAAGCTTGTATCTGTACATGTAGCACATATATCACCACAAAGAGCACATTGTCTGACATGCATTCTTAGTTTTAGAAGTAGATTAGACAATGTCCTTATTGTATGAACATCATAGTACACACTTACACAGATTGTCTATTTAAGTCATGCAAGGCACTGTGATATAGCCAAGAGACACAGTAAACCTGAGACTCAGGAGTCTGCTTTGGCATGCTACTACATACCGTATTTATGAGCAAAAGTGTATTCTAAAAGAGAAAATCACTGTGTAATTTAATAAGTGCATAAACCAGTAGTAGTGACCATTTATTATAATTAGATATTATAAGTGATGTATAATTATAAACAAATAGTTTTCTATAGCGGAACTCAGTCAGATTATCCCATGACACTACAAACACACATTATTCTATGAGGTCACTTGTTAATGTATTTGAACTCCAGTATAATCCCATGGGATAACTGTCATATATGTTATCCATTATAGGTCAAGACATTGTTATACTTTGATGTGTGTGTGTGTTTCACTAGTTATATCTGGAAATAGTTATGAATACAATGATAGCAAAGACCCTATGTGTAAGACATACCAGTCCAAGACTGGAGAAACACCACCAAATCATATTCAACAACTGCCTTCCTCAAGCATTCTCCATGGGAAACTCTCTGAAGGGCCTCCAGGAAATTATTTCCACATACTTTCTTAGAAACTCGTGTAAGAATTTATTACACATCATGGAATGGGTCAGCATTGGGAGGCAACTTGCAAATTTCATTTTATGATGAAATGGTATTGCTTGGATCTCAGGGGATAAACTAAATAAGATGACCTTGAAGTGACTTCAAAACAGACACCTCATTATATGATTGTATTCTGATTTCTCTACTTCTTATAAAATCCAGAATGTTCAAACTATGACTTCTTAAAAGGGATCAAACTGAGTTACTTTAAAATGTGATGTACCAGCATTAAAAAAATGTGAGTCAAAATAACAGAGAATGTAAAAAAATGTATTATATTTATGCATACATTTTACCTTATACCATGTCACATTTTTAAATATGCTTTGATGGATGTGTGCATGTGAATCAGTGGTAGACATGCTGATTTACATGAAATCATTGAAAAAGCAACCTATTAATAAATTAAAATAAAAATATGAACATATATAATTATAAAGGATAGGTAATATAAATGTAAAAATCTTCCTAAATATATTGACAGGTAAGTCAAGTTAAATCTCTAAGCTCTTATCTTCAAAACTAACTTTTAAATATATTTTGTTCCAATTATGCCTCACAACACATTCACTCTCTGTCCCTAAGGGACCCTATTTTGCATAGAACCTAAATAAACTGCTTAAAAAATTGCTGAGAATGGATTTAATTACCAGACTTAATTCTTCTGTGATGGAAATCAGCCAAATAACTGAGGGAAAATGCTGACAGAGTAGGGCCTGGATGACCTAGCTAAATGGAAGGGAACGTTTTTGATTAATTGGAGAGACAAAGTTTTCCTCTTGAGGTGTGAAATAGGGGAGTGTGTAGACAGAAACACATCTCTAGTGTTGTTGTGTGGCCCTCCTTCAAAAATCAGGGGAATATCTTTTCATACTCCGATGTCATAAAATAGACAAGATATATGTTTCTGCAGGTGTGTAGGGAGCCAAGCAGACCCAAGATTTTCTCAGAGGACCCCATGAAAGGACACAGGGAGCTTTAGTTCCATGTCCTTGTCAGGAACAGACTTGGCATGGGCTGTTCTGGTCTGAGGCTGGAGCCAGTACCTTTAAGTAGTCAAGGTTGTAGGTTCTGAAGCCTAACTCTTCCCCCTGGGCTGTGGTATCAGTTTTAAAGCAGCTGTGTCTGAGATGTTGTGCTCTCTCTGCCAACATTGTCTGATTTAGCTTTCTGCTGACCTTGGCCATTTACCTCCTGCAAATAGTATGTGGGATGTTGAACTTCTTAATAAACCTGCTTGACATAAGTCGTACAATATCAGCTTATGCAAGACCTCCTGGTCTCAGCTATTGCTTTTATCTTTTTTATTTCTTATCCCTGGTCCACCCACTTGACATCTTGCCAGTCAAAATGGTTCTGAGAACTTCCAGAAAATGCATTTCCTTTGCTTGTAAAAGCCCCAAATAGACACTCAGGAGCATTTGATAACATTGTCGGCTTAAAGTATCAATGAGCTTGGGATAGCAACCTAGGGAATCATGCTGAGTCTGATGACATAGGGGAAATGGCTCAAGGTGGACAGGCAGAGGAGCCTGAATTCTATGTCTTGGCACTCAAAATGCCTGCTACTTTGATATAAAATGTAAAGCAACCTACAAAGTAAAGGGACAGAGCTGCCCCCAAAAAATAGTCTACCATTCAGCCATGCTCTATTGGATGGCCCCACATCCATGAATATATGTGCAGCACATACTGAAATTAGTGGGCTATATAAAACTTGGAAGGTGTGAGGGTCTGAGAGGAATTGGGGAGAAAGTGAGAGTAGATATAATCAAAATACACTGTATACATTATGAAAATCTCAAAAATTAATAAAAAGTTACACTAAAATATACCCATAAGATAAAGAAAACTGAAAGATTGTATAAACAGGCAATTAATTAATCAAGGCCCTAGAAAAGAAAGCCAGCAATAAGGAAACACTCAAAAAATTTACAAGAAAATCAACATTATTAATAAAAATGTCAGCAACTTGGATGTAAGGTTTAACCAGTAGATTTCGAGTTTTTGAAAAAAAATCTTGAAAATGAAAAACTCAATAAGTCAAAAAAAAAAAACAAAATCAGTGGAAACTGCCACGGATCAACTTAGGCCAGCGGAAGAAAGAGGAGCTGGATTAAGGAAGGTTCATAAAATGCTGCATTCAAATGCTGATAAAAAGAAGATAAAGAAGCAAGACACAGTATCAAAGAACTTTGCATTCCACATCTTGAGAACAGAATCAGCATTTAAACAGCACAAGTGTTTAGATTCCCAAATAGACATGGACAGGGAAGAAGCTATCATGACCTGTAATAAGTTGTGATACAAATCAGAAACTATAGTAAGAAGTTTCTGACCGGGTCTTTCCAGTCTAGCCCCGAGGTTCGGACCTGCTCACAGTCCCATTGCCACTTAGACCCAAATAATCACACAAAGATTTCTTGCTGATTGACATATGGCTTAGGCATATAACTTCCTAACTCTTAATTCTTAAACTAATTCATGATTACTAACCCATGATTAGAGAATTGAGAAAAGATACTAAGTGGCTTAGTATCTTTTCTTAGGGCAGTATTCTGTTTTCCCTTCTTCTGTGTCTGCTGTTGTCTCTCTCTTCTGGTATCTCTTCCTATTCCCAGAGTTTTCTTAGTCTGGTAGCCCCGCCCACACTTCCTGTCTGCCTTCTGGCCAATTAGTGCTTTATTAAACCAGTAGGCAGGACAAATATTTACAATGTACCAGAACATAATCCTACTACAAGAAACATTGAAATCAGAAAGTACAATTCCAATCCATCTACAGAGGCAAAAACATCCAAATAACATCAAAACTCCCATCAGCAACTTCAAGATCCAAGAGTGGATGCAATCATATATTTCAAGCCCTGAAAGTATATTTCTGCCAAAGAAGATTCCTCTTTGGATAGCAGAACTATCATTTAAAATTGACAGAAAATAAGAAGACTTCAGCATAAGCACAAACTAAGGTAATTTATGACCTGCAAGACAGTACCACAGAAGGAATAGTATGCACAGAGGAGCCAAAAAGTTTCAGTCTTGAAAACACAGAAAAGTAAAAGTTTCAAGAGAAGGGTTTTACAAAGATGCTCTAGGAAGAAATCTAACAGGTCTAACAGAGCAAATCCCCACAGGGAAGAAAATAAGGAACCATGATGAAAAAAGTCTGTGACATGAGAACTCAAAGTTATAGAGGTTACCACTGCAATAGAGCATTAATCAGTAGGAAGAAAGATTCAAGAAAGAGAACATACACTTTAAAGTTAGCAACTTCAGAGCCCATGGAGATGCCTATATAACAGGTTTTTGTCAACTTGACCCAAGTTAGAGTCATCTGGGAAGAGAGACAGACTCTCAGTGAGAAAATGCCCTCATCGGATTGGCCTGTGGGCAAGTCTGTGGGACATTTTCTTGATTGATGAATGATATGGGAGAGCCCAGCCCACTGGGCAATGCCACTCATGGGAAGATGGTCCTGGGTTGAACTAGGATGCAGGCCAAGCAAGCCATGAGGAGAAAACCAGTAAGCCGTGTTCCTCCATGACCTCTGCATCAGTTCCTGACTCCAGGTTCTTGCCTTGAGGTCCTGCCCTGGTTTTGTTCAATGACAAACTGCAGATTATCTGTAAACCAACTGAGCACTCTTCTCTTCAAATTGCTTTGAGTTACAGAGTTTTAGCACAGTAATAGAATTAAAAGTAAATCAAAAAACCGTAGTGGAGACCAAATTGAATTTTTGCAGGTATTGGAAGGGAAGCCAGATGAAATGAGTTGAGAAATGAGAAAATGAAGTCAACATGAATACAAAGTTATTTTTTTTTAAATCAACAACTTGAGCAACCAGGGTGTGAGGTCTATGAGTATGCCTTTAGTTTTCTAACAGGGCAGATTTCACACACCTGCAGAACAGTGAGGTACAGCTGACAATCTGACCTGGACTGGAAGGTTGCTCTGTAGTGACAGGTCCCTGAGAGAAAGGACCAGGGGATAAGGAACATGAAGAAGATGGGAAATCTGGGTTCAGGAGAACTGGTACAATCTATGTTATGTCTTATACTAAGCAAGATTACTAAGAAGTAAAGCATCTCATATACAGTTTGCAGGGACAAAATGAGACAGAATCAGCAGAAAGTGATCATTACAGGGCAAAGTCAGCAAGAAACTAATCGCACACTGCCTCAGAGTATCACAGACCCAGCAAAGGGACTAATAACTCCAGACTCTTCAGGAGAAAAAGCTAGGCACCAAATCCTTAACTCCTTCAAGACCCAGGCAGGACCTTGCCAAGTCTGCCTTTGGCAAGGAGACAAAATCAGCATTCTCTTTACCCTCTCCTAGGGGTCTTTAAAACTGGATCCAACAACAACCTAGCAGAAAACTATAAAAGGAAAAAGAACATCAAAAACAACTGCAGGAACAAAAAGAAAAGCAAGCAGAAACGGGGCGGGGGGATTGAATAATTTGAGGGTGAGCTGGATATGGGAGATTTCTAACTTTTGACTTTTAGTCTGAGGACAAGCTACAGCCGTCATTAAGATGGGCAGCTAAAATTCTGAGGGAAAGCACACAGTCCTCCTACAGCAAAGACCTGGAAGACTAAAGCATTTAAAGTATAGTGACAAGGCAGAGGCAAAGCTGGAAAGGAGAAGATGCTGAGTCTGATCCCTAACTTTCTGCACACTTCCAGAGTTCGGCCACTTAGAACCACTACAAACAATTCACAGTTCTCAATACACAGAAGAACATGACTCACTAAAAAAAAAAAAAAAAAAGCTGCAGCACTTATAGTGATTCACATGATAGAGTTCACAGAAAAGGGACCCCATGGGGCAATTATATCTCAGCCTTAAGGTATAAGTTATACGCATACTCAATAAAAATGGAATGCAGACAGGCAATAGGATATATATCATCATTATCACAAGAAGTTATACTAAGTTATATGTTAAAGAACAATCTCCTAAGAATTAGAGATACCCACTGGGCAAGAGGTTAGAGCTATGAGATTAAATGGGCCAAAAGAAAAGAAAACCACAAAAGTATGAAGTAGGAGTATCTTAGAGTAAAAATAACATCAGATACAGAGAGAAACAGAGTCGATGTGGTTTTTAAAAATGTGTATGCAGCTTTTACTTGATTGAAATACCCCTCATCTGCTACTTTTACTTCTGGGGACATGCAATGTTCTTATTTTAGTATTTGGTACAATAAATACTTCTATTATATGTCACATGTAAATGTTGTATCTGATACAAAGTGGTGAACAAAAACCAGCTGAATCATGATGGGTGATAAGTTTTGATTCTATTATCAAGGAGTTTCCTCTTTAATTGGTGGCTGTATTATTCTTGCTCTGAAGTCCCTGTGGTAGCACATTTGTCTCACCTCCCCTTTTTACCACCATGCCTAATTCAAAAGGAATAAGTTTTCTTCTCTATCAGCCTCCTCTGGGCACCTGCCCAGGATTGCAGCTTACCTTCTCTGGGGATTTTCTTACTAACCCTGGTAAAACCCTCTCAAGCTTTCTTGATTCCATTCTTAAACTGATTCCATTCTTTAAATTTTTATTAAAAAGACAGAGAATCCTGAGTGGGTGCTCCAATTTCCCTAGTAATCTGTGCACCCTAGGTTGAACCTACCAACTTTTCTGGTAATAATTAGGTTTCCTGAAATTGATGAAATCTAAGACACAGGTAAAATGTTTGGACTTAAAACAAAAAGAACTGTGAGCAGCTTGTCTATTGCATCAGGGGGGTGTAGAAGAAATACAAATGTAGACAAAAAATAGAGAATTCATACAAATGAAGATACAGAAATTTGAAATGAATACAAATTTGGGGTTGTCAGCTGGCTGAAAAGAATGCAAGATTATATACTGTAAATGAAGTTTTGAAAGAGGCACCAATGGGAGTTTGATTATGGAAACATAACTTCGGATAATGTTGGGAGTTCAGTTCTAGCGTGGTAACTGAATTTATGAGCTGAGCCTGTGCTCAGCTTCCTGGACCCAGCTTCTCATTTGTAAAACAGCAAAATAATGGAGGACAAAGCCTGTTCGATTTAAATGAGATAAAGCTTATAAAGAACCTATCATACCAACTCACATGAAGGTACTTAATGTTACTTCCTGAAGGCTATGTAATGCCTCCAGCTAGTGATTATTTTGCACAACTGTTCTCTCGAAATAGGTTTATTTCTCATGTTACTGTATTAAGAGAAGGGAATGTCAATAGGAGATGTGCTAATTGGAGTTGCTGGGGCAGAAGCAAGATGCTAGGTCACTAAGGTGCCGCATGCGTGTAAATCCGCATGGGGCTGTGTGTATAATTGAGTGTTGGGTTGTGATTTAGATGCAGGTTAAGGTTTCTAGATACCATTACTTTGAAAAGCTAGAAAAAAAAAAGAGTTCTTTATTCTAAGTTCAATGGATCATCTTGTAGTGATGTTACACATCTCCATAGGAAATGTTTAGAGGAAAGAAATCAGGATTAGTAGCTGGAAATTTTTAATTCATCAGTTCCCCATAAAGGAAATGATTGTTTTACTTGGGAAGTAGATATAAATAAAATTATGCAAAGAGTAGATTTTCTTATTTTCTAAGCAATGTGTTTTGTGATTGCGAGTGCTGTAATTTGTAATTGAAAGTGTTATTGCTCTATTCTGATTTGACTTCAGTGCAAAATACACATATAAAAACATATTTTAAAACCACAACAGGAGGGCTTTCATTTTGGTTTGGATGTGTCTTGTTGTTTGTTTTTGATTGGCTGGTGCTTCTTGTACAACTTCTAAGCATAACTTTAACTTATAAAAATGAAAAACAGAGATTTTAAAAATAATTCACAGGATAGTGATTTACCATTACAGCAAGGGCCTTAGGTTAGACCCTTGTGGTCATTCCCTATACAATGAGAGAAAGTGATACTAAATTTGCTCTCCTGTGGTAAAAAGACTGGGTAGCAGACAGAAGGCTACTGGAGTAGACACCAGACAAAAGATAGGTAGAGAAAGAAAGAAATGATGTAAACTCTCTTTCCCTGTTTCGGAGCGGTGGCACTCTCACATGGCATGCTGGGAAAGGAGAACCCACGCAGAGAAGTGCTGTGCTGCTTTCTGGAGAGAAAAGAGATCAGGGATCCAAGAAGCTGAGTTGCCTTCTATAGAACACCAGGGCTATGATGTCTTATGCAAATAAGTGATTTAAATCCCAAGGAAAACCTAAACTCAGTTTCTTCTTAGATGGATGAATGAGTCTATTATGGTCTTAAGTTCCAGGCATAAATACAAAGTCATTAGTAAAAATAACAGGAGCTGGATCCATCCCATCTACAGGTAGAAGCAAAGGAGGATGAAGAACGTAAGACAAATATACATGCTCAGAGCCACTCACCTCAGATGCACGGGTCAAAACAGCTAGCACTGGCCTTGAAGATTATAAGGAATATCAGAAATATGATTAATATTCCATTCTTTACAAAGTTCTTAACTTTTTTTTTACTACTACAGGCTGTTTTAATGTCAGTTTTTATAGAAATGGTAACTTCCATAATAGTTAATGTTTGTATTGGAGAAGAGCATATGGAAAAAGTATATTCTGAAGATTAAGGTACAGCCCAAAAAATGTAGGATACATATATGATGGTTGAATGAAAATGTTCCCCATGGGCCCATACAGAGTGGCACTATTAGGAAATATGGCCTTGTTGGAGTAGTTGTGGATTTGTTGGAGGAGTGTATCACTGGGGGGTGGATTTTGAGGTCTCAGATGCTCACACGAGGCCTAGTATCTCACTCTCTTCCTCTTGCTTGTCAATCTAGATTTAAAACTCGCAGCTACCTCTCCAGTATCATATCTGCCTGCATGCTGCCATGTTTCCTGCCGTGATGATAATGGACCAAACCTCTGAACTGTAAGGCAACCCCAATTAAATCTTTTCTTATTAAAGTTGCCATGGACATGGTGTCTCTTCATAGCAAAAAAATCTATGACAATGTATCAGTGCAAACATGCAGGTACAGAAACCATGGTGCTAGAGCAAAATGGGTGACATCCATTTGCCACAATTAACTCTAGCTACATGACTGTGATAGTATAAGTGAACACAAATAGGATATTCTTACACTACATGTCTTGCTTATCTCAATGAGATGTCATACTGTACACGATGTCTATTAGTATTAGTGAGTAGGCATTGATGGTCTTGTCCCAGAGAAGTGAAAATGGGGCAAGTTAATGCATCGGCTTGTTTATTTCTTTCTGCAATAAAACCAAGGAGGTTACAGTGTGCATGAGTATGAGTAATAAATGAGGAATGTGTGTGGGTTTTAAAAAGTTGTTGTATTTCCTGGAGTAATGGAAACATAAAAGGGTGTGAAAACAAAATTAAAGTACTCTCCGTTGCAGAAAATAATCCTGTAACATAAGCAAAATCTGAAACAATATTTAAGAATTTATGAATTATTTATAATAAATGAATCAAAACAGCCAGTTCCACCTATTGGACCATAAATCATTCCTACACCATTAGATGAGCCATAAATAAAATAAATATCCGCCTGTGGGGGAAGGGTGGACAAATTTTGTAATTACAAATTCAGCTTGTATGAGAAAAATCCCAGTTTGCCAGCTAGATAATGATTTTCTACCCTTACATAGAAATCTGCAAATGAAAACTGAAAATCTATGGAGTTCTGCAACACTCTTACAAACTGTTAATTAAGAATAATAAAATACAGTGAGGATTATATCCATATAATTGTTCCTCCCTGATTTACTAATTGGACAAGAAGTATAAGGTAAAGGTTAGTATTTTATGGCCTTTCTGTTGTAAATAGATCTATTACAAAGGTTTGTCCTCTTGTGTCTGTAGAAGACAATTTAATTCAGTGGCTCCCAACCTTCCTATGCTGCAACCCCTTAATACAGTTCCTCATGTTATGGCAACCCAACCATAAAATTATTTTTATTGCTACTTTATAACTGTAATTTTGCTACTATTATAAATCACAATATAAATATCTGTGTTTCCTGATGACTCCTGTGACAGAGTTGTCTGACCTCCAAAAGGGTGGCAACCCAGAAGTTAAGAACTGCCTATTTAATGGGAAAAAAATAAGTTGAAAGGCAGCAAAGAATCCACATGATACACAAATGCCTCTTTTAGTCTGGATTTAAATAGATGCAATTCTTCCTTTGCTGCTCAAGATTATTTGTGAATACTAACCAGTGCCATCTCTTTTTTCAAATAGATCCGTAAGTACATGGTTAGGTATTCCTGAAGCAAGATATAGCAAATTAATAGCTACTAATAATTTCTGAAAGTCATTAAATATTTTTAAATTCTTTTGTCTGGTGGATATTTTTCATGGTTTAACAATTTTCTAGGAACTAGTGGTCCCAGATATTGTGTAGGATCTAATTTTTATATGTTTTCAGGTGCAATAATAAGCCCATATTATGTAGCATATCCTGAGGCATGCCATATATAGACTGTAGCTCTTTATCTTTGAAGATGGATATAATAAATAACATAAGCCTGAGGTAAGGCCTGCCTCACAGGCTCAAAAACCTCTCTGACATAGTAATGACGTAGAGTAGGGGAGTTTGTCATACCATTGATGTCAGATATTGGGAATAATAAATGTGGTTTAAAGTAGTTTCCAGAGGTTAACAATAAGATATTTCTGTGGACTCTGGCAGTCCCATAAGAATCTGAATTCAGTGTACAGTACAGTGAGAGAGAAAAATGGAGTAACTTTTACCAAATCTCTGAAGTTGGAAATTTATTTTAAATTACAAATGAAATTCATTTCTTTTTATGACCACTTGTTTAAATAGTGGTTATGTAGAAAGATGAACAGATCCAAGATGGAAAGAGAAGATATCCAGAGATCTCTTGACCAGTTTAACCTGCTGAGGAGAAAGCAGAAGATCAGATCTAGTAGGTTGGACTTTTTGAACTATATTATAGTAACTAAATAAAGATGATTTGGTTAAAAAAAAAACATAGAAATTTTGCTTAAGGCAATTAAGGGGCAGGAAAGGGAGATTCGATATGCCATTAGGGCTATACAGTCAAAATAACTGATAGGCAAGATAGAAATGGCATGGCAGCTGAGGAGAATTGCCATGGACCTGCCTCAGGAAAGAAGAAAAAAATAGAACCATTGTAGCGAGAAATCAAAAACTATATATATAAACAATCGCGTCATAAGACTAAAAACAAACTAGACATAGTTAACTAAAAAAAAATTCCAAAAATAGACCTTCAAAAAAAAAGACCAAGACAAAAAGTCGTCATTCTCTCACAAAAGTTCCCCAACCAAATACACAGTTCACTCCAACTGCCCAAAAGTTCAAACATACAACATAAAAATAAAAAGTCTTCCTTAAAAAGGCTCCGACACACTACAACCTCATCCTGTCATCTTCTCCTAAAACCAACTCTATTTTATAAACTATTTTCTCCAAATAAACCCTATTTAAAAACATATCTCAAGACAAATTTTTACCACAATAAACCATAGATTCAGTTCATCATGTAGGCAAAGTATGGGGACATGAGCTCCCTGGCTGCTTGTGGATGCTGTCTGTCATCTTACCAGATATGTATGTATATCTTACCGGATAGCCAGTGCCAGTGTGGCAGCCTCTTTGGTCCACCTCTTGGGATGTTCCCTGTTACATCCTGTCCATTCAGTGTAGGCAAAATACCAACAAGTTTGATGTGTAAAAATCAACTTTACTTGCTGTGCACTAGACAGTTGACATGGTGCACCATGGAATGCTGTACTAACACTTGCTGAAAGAAGATATTAGGAAATATAGGATTACATTAGTTTGAAATATGGGCTGATCAAAATTATACACTACTCCCTTGACTTTCACTGTGCGTGTAACCATTTCTTTCATGCCTCTGCAAAATGCAGTTTAAGACAGGCTTTGTAATGATAAAGGCCTTTGGAGTTTAACTTGTTTGTTTGGTTTTTTTTTTTTTTTTTTTTTTTTTTGCTACAACTTTGGTAGTTGATACAGTCTGAAATTTTTCTTGATTGTCTTTTTAGCACTTTGAAAACATAAAACCACTTCATAAAAGCACTATTACTATTTGCCTTTTTATGTTTTCTCTGATTTGGGGGACAGAAATAATGCTGTATGTTATCTGATTTGTTACTTTCAAATATCTGCACTTTCATTGATTTCTTTTTTTTTTTAAATCTATAAAGTTGAGTAATAACACCTAACAGTGTAATACTTTGAAACACATTTTCTAAGTATAAGTTTATTGTGCCAGTCAGGTTTAAGCAAACAGTCAACTTTCCTTGCAGCATCCCTTAAGGATATAAGTGTTTGAAGATGAAGCAGCTCAGATGTGCATGTAAACAGGAGACACACACAACTCTCTGACTCCAAACTTTACTTAGCTATTCCATAAGAGGAATAATTTAAATGTGGACAAATAAGAGTTAATCATATACCTCATGATGTAATAATTTTATACCTTTAGGGAAAAAAATAGAGCAAATTTCTCTTATCCACCTGGTTTTCTATTATAATGACTAGCTTTTGGTATTTCGCTGTTACTGAACCTTAATTTTAGAATAAAATTTGTTTTCTATTGAAAAAAGAAAAATAAGTTCTTTACATATTTTAATGGCAAAGCTAGAGTATAGTTAAGTTTGTAATGAGGTCATAACATAAAGGGATTACAAAGTATTAAGATCATTTACAAAGCCTTGGGTCTTTCCACCGATTTCCCCAGTTTTTCTAGTGTGCCCATATATGACATTTCTTCATCTTTTCAAAAGTTTGGTGAAAATCTCCTGAGTAATTTTTTAAAAGTGTATTTTTTGTAGGAATCATATATTTTATTAATTTTTAAAAACATCCCTTTTCTTTTTCTTATTATTTTATTAATTTTTATTATGAATAAAGTAATATTTTTTATCCGTGTATACCCTTGTTCAGGCTCCCTTCCCCCTCCCACCCCTTCAGTCACTCTCTCTTCACCCCATCTCTTTATCTCCTCCCCAGCAAGGGCAGGAGGTCCCAAGATCCCAATATGGCTTAGTTCAGCATCCACTACAGGCAGATCCACTTTCCTCACCCCAACAAAATGGTAAAAAATGAATGTTATTGGGGTTAAAGATAAAAGTTGTTTAAGTGACCAGTTATTTATTAGTATATGAAATATTGAATTGACAGCAGTGCTTCATTGTATTTAACTTTAAACTTGAACCTGAAGTTCCAGACTGCAGTAGTGAAATAGTTTGTGAATCAATCCCTCACACAACTGCACACAGACAGATGATTATACCCAATCCCACAATTTGCCACTTGTTCTCTGTATTGAGGCTAATAACAGAAACTGGGGTGCAGATCAGTGCATGTGTGAAGCCCCAGGTTTAATCCACAAATAAATGTGCTGTGGCTAGTGGGTATGAGAATTAGGCAGAGCCTAGATTTTACAGTCACCTTTGTGAAATGTCTTGCCTGGGAAAGTGGATGGGGTCCATGGTTTACTGGCAATCAATAAAATATGAGAAAAGCAATGGGTGTCACTGCCTTGATCATGCCACTATATAACAATAATCTTAGCAAATGAGCCTAGAGACATAAATCATTGGATTAATTCTGCAGAATCCAACCATGCAAGGAACCACAGGTGTCTTATTGAGGGTAGCTTATAATAAAATGCTAGCCAAAGAGAGGGTCTGCCTCATGGAACTTAATTCTACTCCAAATATGGAGAACTTCTGTTTTCACCTGGTATCTATGACCTATATAGCCATAGATGTTTTTATGCCATTAACAGGACCACAAATGGCTTCCATCTTATGGACCAGGCCATAAATACAATCAGAAAGTAATTGATTACTCCCATAACATTTGTACCAGTGTTCACATCTTGTCAGACTTCATAGCTTTCAAGATCATAGCCAGATGTGAGTGATGATTATATTTATCATCTGGTAGCATAAACAGCACCTTCAGCACTATGAAAGCTAACCAGCGGAGATAATGTCTTGCAGAATAATTATTGCTTGATTTTTCCACATTCTGTGGCTCACGCATTTGGTGACTTAAGTAATGATGTAGAGAATAAGAGACTAGAAATGCTCAGCCCTGAAGGAGATGACCCTATTACAACTCTTCGCCAGGATATCAAGGACCTTTATAGATATGGAGACTGAAAAATTATAAGAGCCAGAGGTGATGGATGACTTCAAGAAAATAATATCTTCTGAATATAAGAGGCAGTTGCAAATATGAGCATCCAGTGATCATGAAAGCATGCAAATGCCTGGAGCAAGCTTAAGACACACAAATTCAGGCATGGAAGGAAGGGGTAAGTGTTGAGTCTACCAGTAGCTAAGGAGCCACTTTGAATTTAAATTTGATGGCTTTTAGGAGAACAAGAGTTAGGGATTTTGTTTGCGTGTGTGTGTGTGTGTGTGTGTGTGTGTGTGTGTGTGTGTGTGTGTGGTGACCTCCTGGTAGACTGACTACCAAAAGATGAGCAGAAAATAAAGGTTTTAGTGAGTTGGTGAATTGGAAGAAATGAAAAAAAGAAGTTTGAAAGCTTGAAACTGGGTGGATAAGAAAATAGAGGATGAGCTAGGAAGAGATGAGAAAAGGGAAATGAGTTAAATGCAAAAGAAGATGAATATAATCAAAATACATTGTATAAAACTCTCAAAGACCTAAAAATGTTTTTATAAAAACATGGCGCTAGAGATTTTTAAGAGTGCTTATGGCTCTTGCAGAGGACCCTGGTTTGGTTTCCAGCACTCACATGGTAGCTCAGAACCATCTGTAACTCCAGTTTAAGTGGGTCAGTTCATTCTTCTGACTTGAAGGGGCTCCTGCATGTGTGTGGTACACATACATACATTCAGGCAGGTATACACATGTATCTAAATTTAAATAAATTTATTTAATATCATAACAACAGTGAAAAGTTTTAATAAAATATTATACATTAACAACTTTTTTAAAAATTACAATTTATGCTTTGTTCATGCAAGAGATCAGATGAAGAACCTGACTAACTCCATTTTGAAGGCTGGAGCCATTATACTATATTGTTAAAAACAAGTTCACATTTACTGTGAGAGCTGAGTTGCTCTTTTTAAATCTGTTTCCTGGTGTCTGACCTGCCCCAACCCATGACCTTGACTTGCTTTTGAGAATACCCTTACCCTCCCTGACCCCCCATAATCCTCCTTGGCCTTTCCTGACTCTTCCTAATCACTCTCCCTTAATAGCATGATATTTTATTTTTGAATTTTTTTCTATATTTCTTAATTGTTCCATTGTGTCTCTGCTGTAAGATTGTTTTGCAACTTCTCATTATTTTACTCCATAAAAGGGGCCCAAAAAATGGATTTGGGGCTGCTTTCTTTAATCTGATTTAGAAGGCAGCTGCCGAGTCTCCATCCAGCCCCTGAAGAAGACAGACATGTGAGAACACAGGTGAGGTCCTAGCCACATGGTGGGAAGATTAATAGAAATGGGTTGAATTAAGATGAAAGAGCTAGCTAGTAATGTGCTTAAGACATGGGCCAAACAGTGTGAAGGATATAAGCGTGTAATTCATTTCTTTGGGGGACAAATCTGCCGCTCGGACCAGGTTCCAAACCTCTGCTGCAGGCCAGGTCACAAACCTCCGGGCCCAAATGGGCACCGGGAAAACTTACTACAACATATGGCGTCCACGTGGGCCGAACACCCGCATAAAGCCTGAAAAAGTTTAAAAAACTAAAGAGTGTTCTAGATCACTGAAACAGAGCCAAAAGCGGCTTTCTGAATTGCGTATTTGAATTGATTTATGGTACAGAGACAGCATAGTGTTCAGGCTGGAATTTAAAAATGGCACGTCTGCAGCACACAGGTTAAACTCATACGTTTCACGAAAGGCCTGGCATAAGTGTGATTGATATAAGGTTTCTGCTTATATTGACAGAAAGGAAACAGAATTAAAAATGGTTTTTCTGGTAGCAGCATTTCCTGAGTCCACTCTGGTTGCCGGCAGCGGAGAGATTCGAGGGCTCCTCTGCCATACTGAAACGCCGCCAAAAGGGGCGGAGTCAGCAATTAAAGTGATACCGACATTTTAAAAGCTCTTTGGGTTGGAAAATGATTAAGAATTCTCAATAAAACAGATTTAGACTCTTGAAACCCCTAAATGGGGAACGATGTATGTAAAATACACATAGGCTACAGAGAGAAAGAGAGAGAGAGAGAGAGAGAGAGAGAGAGAGAGAGAGAGAGAGAGAGAGAGAGAAGAAAGCCCTTGAAAAAGGAGAAATAAGAATAAAGATAAAGATAAAAGCCACGAAAGATGGCAGATAAACAGAGAGTCTGGATTAGGGTTAATGCATTTTCTTTTAATTTTTTAACTTTTAATGAGCTAACTGCAGAAAGATGGTTGATTGCTAAGGCTGCTAAGCTAAACAAATACATATACTTTAAAGATATCTTGACTTTGAAATCTGTTTATAAGAATATGTTACTTGGGAAAAGAGTTTCTGCTTTTGTCTCCACAGAAGATCAAAACCTGTGGAATGGTTCTAGGCAAATGTGGTTCCATTTGCCAAGGCCACCTGAAATTCTCTGATGAGAAGGTTAGCTTCCAAGATGGGCAGTTGAGATGATCCAGTTTCAAAACTCCATGAGATCAACGTCCTTTGACAGCAGGAAGCAGTAAAAGAAAGTTACGTCCAATTTCCCCAAAATATTACTTATTAATGTTTGTCTTCATTATAAATGGTTAATGGTCATAGTCAATCTCTTAAAAAAAAGAAAAGGGGAGGAGGATATGATATAGGAATGATTAGAAAAGATAAGTGGATTTTGATTTATTGATATAAACTTAAGGTCAATGTTGTAATGCTGTATGTATTTTTCTACTCTTGATTAAGGTATAATGCTGATGTAACTCATTTAAAATTGTAATGTGTATTTGAGAAATGCAGTTTAATAGTCATCTATGATAACCAAACTTATAGTCATGTTAGTTACGTTTTTGTAGGTATACAAAGATATATTTCAATTAGATAGGTAGTCTTTAAACACTTCAAAGACATGCAGAATATGGCATTTAAAATATTTTAAGAACTTAGACTTTTCTGGACAGTGAGACAGGTCTTCTCCTGGCAGCACCAATGTATTTCAGGAAAATGATGGGTATTGAAGAAACTTCATGTGGAATTTACTTTGTGGCAACAGTTAGCCACTGGACAAGAAACTGTTCTGGTACTGACTGCTTGATAATATGCTGTATAAACTGGACATGCAGGTTCCATAGGAAAGTGACCTCTGAACTTTGGCAGAACAAGCCGAGATGGTTCTTCAGGTTCCTGTTTTGCAGAAAAAAATTGCCAGGCATTCTTCAGGACACAAGGAGAAGTGACTGATGGACTGTGTCAGATTTCCTGGATCGTGAAAGGTATGCCAGAGACTTTGGGTCTGAAGATGGATGGTGCCCCAACGTTACAAAGGAACTTTGCTTTGGGTGACTGTCCAGGCAGACAGGTATCATCTCTGTCATTTTGTAGACTTTGGAAGTTGCTTGCACTTCCTGTTTATTTGCATAATAATATATCCTTCTGTGGTCTTTGATGTGGTTGAAGGTATAGTATTATAGGTACAGTTCTTTTTAGTTTAAAAGATATATTATATATGAAACTTTAGACTCACAATGATAAGGTAGATAATGGAATATCCTCTTTAATTTTGTGAATACAAATAGACTAGATATTGTGACTGTAATTCCTGCTTGAGAGCTGTTCTGTTGTAATTTCGCTATATGGAAATTGAAACCTTCCTTTTTAATTAGACAGAAAAGAAGAAATGTGGTGGAATGTTCTGTATGATGTAAATAAAGGAACTGATTTGGCCTATGTAGAGCACCGTAGAAGTGGGTGGAGTATCAGAGGAAGAGACAAGCAGAAGGAGGGTGGAGTTAGTCAGTCTCCATCCGGCCCCTGAAGAAGACAGACATGTAAGAACACAGGTGAGCCATGGGCCTAGCCATGTGGTGGGAAGATTAATAGAAATGGGTTGAATTAAGATGAAAGAACTAGCTAGTAATGTGCTTAAGACATGGGCCAAACAGTATGAAGGATAAAAAAAAAAAAAAAAAAAAAGGCAGCTGCCACTCAGTTCTTGGGCACACCTCAATAAAATCAAGCTTGCTACAAATTTGGCTCAAATCATTTTCCTCTGCTTCTTCTATATTGGAATGTTCAGGTTTTGCTGTTGTAGAACCCCTAGATTATAGCGGTGCCATATTATTCTGGATGTTGTTGAATGTATTTTTTCACTGGCGTCTACCCACAAACATTGTCTGTGTTTCAGGAAGCTGCTTTTTGTCTACTAGGTGCTCTTGGTACAATGGGAGCTCTTGGGAAAATCGAAGGGAGTGGAGTCTGTGACTCAGGAAGCAGTTAGATCTGCAGCTGGAGCTCTTGTGATGGGGCTCTCCAGAGGCCTTGTCTCAGGAAGCAACTAAGGTTAGGGGATGAGGAACGGATTGAGGCTTATGGGGTAGAGGATCTGATGAGGGCTGTTGATAGGCTTGCACACAGGGGTCCTGCTTGCTTACCTGCAGTTGGAGATATGATGGGTTTGGGGGGGAGGTTTCGTGCCCTGTTGCCCAGACCTGGGGGCTCTCCTAACTGCATAATTCTACCACTTCTATATATACATCTACTATCTATTTACTTTCTATAAATCAACTCTCTACTATTATGTCCTTTGTCTATCACCAGTATTTTTTTATCTAAAAATTTATTTGTGACTTACAGGGAATTGACTCACATACTATCCATGCAGAGTTCAAAAGATACGGTCTGAAATCCCATCCAAACATAAAATGCATGTGTGATTGTTTGAATATAAGTGGATCCTATAATATCACAGGGAGTAGCACTATTATATTGAGTGTGGTTTTGTTGGAGTGAGTGTGTCACTGTGGGGGTGGTCTTTGAGGTTTCCTATGCTCAGGATACTGCTCAATGTAACTTTCAACTTCCTATGAAATGCAGGACTCTCAGCTACTCCAATACCATGTGTGCCTACACAGTACCATGCTCCTTGTCATTGTGGTTCTTTGTGTATATGTCTCAAGCTGAAACTTGAAGTAGATTGATCCTCAACTTTCTTAGGAACCACCATTTCCATAGTGGCTGTACATTGCTCTCAGTAGCATTAGAGGAGGAGTGTTCCCCTTGCTTCATACTCTAGCCAGCATGAGCTTTCACTTGTTTTGTTGACCTTAGCAATTCTGACAGGTGTAAGATGGAATCTCAAAGGAGTTTTAATTTGCATTTACCTGATAGCTAAGGATGTTGGACATTTTTTAATGTTTCCCAGCTTGTTGAGCTTCCTCAATTAAGATTTCTCTGTTTAGAACTGTAACTCATTTTTTAATTGGATTATTTGATTTTTTTAGAAACTTAGTTTCTCAAAATCTGTATAAATTTTGGGTATTATTCCTTTATTAGAAGTGGAGTTGCTAAAAATCTTTTCCCATTCTGTAGGCTGCCTCTCTATTCTAATGATCATGTCCTTTGCCTTACGGAGGCATTTCAGTTTCATAAGGCCCCACTCATTAATTGTTGATCTTAGAGCCTACAGTATTGGTATTCTGTTAGAGGGTTTTCCTATGTCAATAAATTCAAGGCAATTTCACACTTTCTTTTCTATCATGTTCAATGTATCTGGTTTTACGTTGATGTTTTTGATCCATTTGGAGTTGAGTTTTGTACAGGATGATAAATATGGATCTATTTAAATTCTTCCTCTTGCAACCATCTAGCTGACCTGCACCATTTGTTAAAGATGTTGTCTTTCTTACAATATGTATTCCTGGCTTATTAATCAAAAATCAGGTGTCTTTAGATGTGTGGATTTATGTCTAAGTCTTCAATTTCATTGATCAATGTGTTGGGTTTTTTGCTAATACTATGCTGTTTTTATTACTATAGCTTTATAATATAACTTTATATCAGGAATAGTGATACATTCAACACTTCTTTGATTACTCAGGATTGTTTTAACTATCTTAGGTTTTTGTATGTTTGTTTCTGTTTTTCCACATGAAGCTAAGAATTGTCCTTTCAAGATCTGTGATGAATTATGTTAGAATTTTGATGGGGATTTAACTGAATCTGAAGATTGCTTTTGGTCAGAAGGCTATTTTTCCTATTAACCCTTCTGCTCCATGAGCATGGGGAATCTTTCCATCTTCTAATATCTTCTTCAGTTTCTTTCTTTAAAAACTTGAAGTTTTTATCATGCAAGTCTTTCATTTGCTTGGTTATAGTTACTCAATATATATATATATATAATTTGAGGCATTGTGAAAAGCACTGTTTCAATGTTTTCTTCCACACTCTGTCATGTATATAGGAGGGCTACCGATTTTTATTTAATTTTTTTATCCATCTACTTTTATGAATGTGTTTACCAGCTAAAAGAGTTTTCTAGTGGAAATTTTTAAGTCACTGTTATCTATCTGATCATGTGCAAATAAAGATACTTTGACTTCTTTCTTTCAAAATTATATCCCTTTAATCTCCTTCAGTTGTCTCATTTTTCCAGCTAGAACTTCAAGTACTATATGGAATAGATAAAGAGAGAGAAGATGTTTTTGTCTTTCTCCTGATTTTAGTGAAATGCTTAGTTTCTCTCCATTTAACTTGATATTGGATATGAAGTTTATGTAAACTGTCCTTATTATGTTGAGGTATGTATCTTTTACTTCTAACCTCTCCAGGACTTTTATTATAAAGGGGTCTTGGATCTCCTCAAAGACCTTTTCTGCATCTAGCAATATGGTCATGTTTTTCAGTTTGTTTGTATGTTAGATTACATTTATTGATTTTTATATTTTGAACCATTCTTGCTTCTCTTGGATGAAGCCTACTTAATTATAGTGGGTAATGTTTTAAATGTACTTTTTAATTCAGTTGAGTATTTTATTCAATATTTTTACATCTCTGTTCATAAGGGAAATTGGTCTGTAATTCTCTTTCTATTGTAGGGCTATTGTGTGATTTTGGTATCAGGGTAACTGTAGCCTCATAAAATGAGTTGGAAAATGGTCCTTCTGTTTCTATTTTGTTGAAAATTTTAAGAAATATTGGTATTAGCTTTTCTTTGAAAGTATAACTCTGCACTAAAACCATCTGGCCCTGAATTTTTTATTTGAGATACTTTCAGTAACTACTTCTATTTCACTAAGAGTAATAATTCTGTTTAGATTGCTTATCTGATCTTGATTTAAATTGGTAAGTGGTAAGTATCAAGAAAATTACCCATTTATTTTAGATGTTCCCATTTTGTGGAATATAGGTTTTTAAACTATGTCCTTGTGATGCTCTGGATTTCCTTGTTGCCTGTTCTTATGTTCCAATTGTCATTCTTATTTTGTTAAGTTAGATGTTCCTTCTCTGCCTTTAGTTTGTGTGGATGAGGGTTTGTCTCTCTGGTTGATTTTCTCAAAGAGCCAACTCCTTGCTTCATTGATGCTTTGTCTTCTCCTTTGCTTCTGTTTCACTAATTTTACTCCTGAATTTGATCATTTCTTACAATCTGATTCACTTGTGTGTAATTTTTTTCTTCTTCTTCTAAATATTTCAGGTGTGCTTTTAAGTTACTAGTATGAAATTTCCTCAGGGTTTTTTTATGAAGACACTTGATGTTATGAATTTGCCTTTTAGAGCTCCCTTTAATATGTCCCATAAGTTTAAGTATATTGTATATTCATTTTTATTCAATATTCTAGAATATTTTTAGTTTCTCAATTTATCTGTCTTGACACATTATTCATTCAGTATAGATTTTTTCCAGTTTCTATGAGTTTTTAAGTTTTCTGTTGTTTCTATTGTTGTTGATATCCAGCTTTAATATGTGTTGGTCAGATACAGGGAGATATTTCAATTTTTTTTGTATCTGTTGAGGTTTTCTTTGTGTCTGAATATGTAGTCAGTTTTGGAAAAATTTCCATAAGGTACAGAGAAGAAGCTTTTGTTTGGGTGAAATATTTAATATGTTAGGTGCATTTGGTTTATAACATCTACTAGCACCAGTATTTCTCTATTTAGTTTTTATCTGGATGACCTGTGAGTTGGGGAGAATGAACACTAAAGTTGTCCTAAGGTGGCAGAAGATGGGAATATCATGAAGTCATGACATTTACATCTCTTAAGTCAATATCACTACTACTATACTCTAATTCTGTGTTGGCTTTTAAGCAGAGATGTTTCAAAGAATCAAACATGTTATTAGGTTTTCAATTTCTGTGAAGAAAAGCTGCCTCTTGCAAGATGCCTCACATGGAGATTCTAATGGGCACTGAAAGAATGATCAGTAGAAGAGAGTAAGACAGTCACTGGGTAAGGTCACTGGCTACCAAGAAATACTGCTAGATTCTGTCAGGTGTATTTGCAGAGTTCTAAGAAGTTTCAGCCTGGCTGAGATTTCCCAGCTGGCTCTTATGATATGATTCTGTAATGTGGCAAGAATAACTAAGAATATAGTTTTTTCATGTTTATGAAGGATGGAATCTGAGTATTTCTCATCTTTTGGAAATTCCTTGGCTTTTAGAAATTTTCTGAGTCAGTGAGATATGTGACACTTAGTCAGAATTTCCTTTAGAACAATCATAATAAATTAGCACATATCAAGTGTTTTCTAATGTGACATAGCCTGTATTAGAGATTTTTACAAGTATTAAATTAAAACCCTCCCAAACTAAACATTTAAATGACAGTGAAAGCATTATTAATTCTATTTTGCATGTGTACAAATAAAGTAGAGCTAAGAAAAAATTAAAAACTTGTTTAAATAGAAGTTAAGTCTAAGACTTTTCTATCATATTCACAATGAATATAATTTCACACACTGGTCCCTTCTTCATCATAATGTGTGCTAGCATTCAACATGTGTGGAGTTATTTTAACGGCCTTCTGGCCTTAGTGTGATGAATGATTATTCATTCATTAGAGATATTACTAGCTGGAAATATTTATTAAATAATGAAAAGGAAGTTAAGTGAGTTTCTCATCTTTGGATATCCCGTTAGTGAAAAATGTAATGAAGTCTACAGAGAACTAAATGTTCTACTTAATTTTATTTCTTCAAAGTTATGTTAGTGGTTGGGAAGATGGCTCTTCTCTTAAGAATGATGTACTCTTGCATAAGACCTGAGTTTGGTTACCAGCGCCCATATGCAGCACTTCACAAATGCCTATAACTCCAGCTCCAGAGGATCTGACAATGCTGCTCTCCACGGGGAGACTGACAGCCACCTGCATTTACATGTACCACATATGAGAGAGAGAGAGAGAGAGAGAGAGAGAGAGAGAGAGAGAGAGAGAGAGAGAGAACTAAAAATATAACAAATCAGGTCAGCCAGGGTCCTCAAGGCTGGGCTGGCTGAAGACATTCATAGGCCCTCCTGATACTCTGGGCAGGAGGGCGCCATTATGATGAACAAATGTGTGATGGAGAAATGGGAAAGAGAAGCTGCTCGTGTGCTGTGGAGAGAGGCAGAACCGAGGAAGCAAAGATGTGGTGGGATTCATGCATTATTGAGGGAGACCTAGCTTTGGGGCCTCTAGGACTCTGGATGGGGCATTGCAGCCCCTGTTTTTGAATACCCAGTTGCATGCTGTCTGCCCTCCCTGTTTGTTCCTATGTTCTCAGAGAGAAGATTGACACTGTCACTGCGTGGGACAGTTCAACTTTGCAAAAATTGCCTTAAGGTTCAATTTTATATCAGTGAATGTTTATATAACCTTTTAATAAATATTAATCCTTTATATAATCAATTGCCAATAAATAATTTCTATAATATCTGGCACCCAACATGGTGCTAGGCTGGGCTAGTAACCTGTGAGGAGGCCTGCTTTCACCTGGGGCTATGGTGACTTCCAGGACTGGGATGCTGCCAAGGGTCATGTCTAAGTCTATGGTCTTACAGAAGCTGGGGTCCATATCGCCATCCATGACTCATGTTGCCACCAAAGGCCACAAAACACCCAGTGTTTAAACGAGCATGCTTGGGTCAGGAGAAGGGGCCACAACCCAAATCCAGAGCTAGCTTTTTAATAAAGTAGGACAGCATAACTATTATCCACACCCAAAAGATTTCTGAATTGCTTTGAGACTAAGTCATGTAACCACATGGAGGAATCAGAGCAAACAGAGATAAAAAGGAAAGCTCAGAGATAAGAGATTTGGGAGAATTTCAATAGCAGGCTTCACTGAGCCAATGAGAGGGACAAAGTCCGAGCAAGTTCCTGGGGACAGAACTAGTTAGAAGGAAGGTAGCAATGCTTGGTCCCGTTCCCATATCTGCAGCAAAACTTATACACAGAGACATACACAGGCCAAGCAGACTACTGTTTCAAGAGTTACTGGGTTTCACCTCACCTAACACAAACAATAATTATAATTAGACAAGCGACAGCCAGCACCATGATCTTGCTCACCCAACACAGCAGACTGACAACAAAGAGTGAATGTCAACATCCCATCCAAATGTCAACAGTGCATCCCCTGATGACATGTAACACTGGGCTTGGAACTGCATCTGACTACCTGGACATTACCCAGAAAAACACACTCACCGGAATTCAGAGGACCAGATAATATAGTAGACTTGCAGTGTTGAATTGGAGTATCTTTTTTAGGAAGAGAATTGAAAAAACAGAGCTTGACTCCATTTTGCTCCACAGACCCATTTTAAAACTGTAGCTAAGTTTCTTTTTCTATAAAACTTAAGTTTCTCTTTCTCAGAGCTGGGCTGCACCCACCTGTAACCATGAAACATTGTGTAACAAATGTTCTAAGACGATTTTCTTAATAGCTTTGTAGAATCCTAACTGCCTGGTCTGCATTCTGTATCCATGCTTGCTTGCAAAACCCACCCCCACCCACCCCACCCTGTAGTTTTGCCCTATAAAAGAGGTATGGGAAACTGGCTGGAGGCTGACCTCTTGAACCCTGCCTTAGGGAGTGAAAGCCATTTTACTGGCTCTACTGTGAACAGACTAGAGCTTACTTTAATTTGTCAATATATGTATATTTATAATACATAGGCAAATATTATATAGACATAAAAAATCTTTAAAAAATATTTTAACTGCTCTCTGGGAAAATAAATGTGCCTGTAAATAACATCCTTAAAGCTACTTACCTCTAGTAAGATCCTGCTTTTCTTTCCAAATAAATTTTTCTAAACTAAGATTTTCCTGCTGACCTCCAGTTACTAGGAAGAGTCACGGAGATTCTGCATTAATTTGGCTGCTTCTGGTCTCAGCTTCCTGCTGTCGAGGAAGCTTCAAGCTCTCATCTCATGAAGATAAGAAAAATCCACAGGATGCCTGCTGCCCAGAGACTTGATGATTTAGGGGACAACAAGCCACCAACACAGGCTTGGTGAATGGCTTGTGAGTTGGTCTGTGGTCAGAAGTGTTGGGCAATTCTGGGACCAATCCTGCAGGAGATGGGATGTGGGGAAGAAAGAAACATCTTAAACTAGTTTATCAAAACCTAACAACAGAAAAGGCTGATGTTCAGAGAAAAAATTCGCCTGGAGAGTTCAATGCAGATGAATTATGATTTCCTCCACTGGCTATGATGATGTCATCCTGGACTCCTTAGGAAAAACATCTAAAAGACAACAGTAGAAGAACTATGCTACCAGCAATGGACTGCATGGTAGAACCTTCCTGGGTTTTGTTGTGATGTTTTGTGTATGCTCTAACAAATAAAGCTTGCCTGAAGATTAGAAGGAAAAAGTAGCCACTAGATAGCCAAAGAGGCCAGGCAGTGATGGCACACACCTTTAATCCCAGCAATGCCTTTAATCCCAGTACTTGGGATGCAGAGATCCATCTAGATCTTGGTGAGTTCAATGCCTATGAGATATGAAGTAATATGGCTGGGTAGAGAAAGGAATATAAGACAGGAGGAGACAGGAGCTCAGTTCTTTTGGCCTGAGGATTCAGTAGAGGTAAGAATTCTTCAGTGGAATCTGTCTCTGGCACATAAACTAGCTTTTTGGAACCTATTCTTTATGGTGGGATGCCTATCTCAGCCTTGATGAAGGTAGGGAGGACGTTGGTTCTGCTTCAACTTGATTTCCCATGCTTTGTGACTCCTTTTTGAGGCCATACCCTTTCTGAAGAGTGAATGGGTAAAGGGTAGAAAGAAGGTGAGGTAAGAGAACCAGAGGAGAAAGTGTAGCTGGTATGTAAAATAGATTTTAAAAATTAATTTAAAAAAAAGAGAGGATGGCTGGCTGCTCAGCTTCTTTGATCTTTCAGCATTTACTCTGATTGTGGTGATATAGTATATATTTAACAAAAATTGTTTGAAACATCCGAGAACAGAGACACCCACAGAGCCAATCCATAAAAGGCAAGGAATCCCATCACTTGGGATGCAGAGATCTATCCAGATCTTGGTGAGTTCAATGCCTAACAGAGCCAGGTAGTTGTGGCACATACCTTTAATCTTAGCTCTAGGAAAGTTGAACCCCCTGCCTCTTCCTTTGTCAGCTAAAGATAAACAAGTTTGGAGTCAAAGGATTCTGGAGAAAAGCCTGAGAGTCAGTTGGATGAGAAGTGGCTGTGGTTTTTTTCCTTGTCTCACTGGTTTACATTTTGGTAGGCCATATGTGTCTAGAAGTTTGTTTGTATCTTCTAGGTTACAGTTCACAAA
This sequence comes from Sigmodon hispidus, assembly GCA_004025045.1. Lineage (NCBI taxonomy): Eukaryota > Metazoa > Chordata > Mammalia > Rodentia > Cricetidae > Sigmodon > Sigmodon hispidus. Next base: position 71,359 of record PVIH01001770.1, read on the forward strand.
GAATGCAATGAAACCCAGAGAAGCATTAGGGAATGCCTGTACCTAACTGTGTAGGCTAGGCTGGTCTTAAAATCACAGAAATCCCCTACCTTTCCCTCCAGAGTACTGGGGGGCGGAGCATACCTGGTTATTATTTAATTGTTTTCTTAATGACTGCTCTTATTCTGACTTTGGGGAGATGAAATCTGGAGGTAGTGTGACTGGACCTTGATGGCTAGTGATACTAAATACTTTCTCATATATTTACTGGACAGTAATACCTAATTTTTAAAAATTATCTGTTTGACTAGCTTATTTATTGATTTGTTTAATTTCTTATTGACTTTAGAATGATCTGTATATATGTAATAATTCTTTGGGAGATATATAACTAACAAAAATTTCCTACGCTTTTGTAGTCTCTCCCTTTATTCAATGAAATGTTTCCTTTATAGTATGGAAGCTTTTAATTTCATGAAATCCCATTTGTCCAGTTGTTGAAGTTATTTCCTAAGCCAATGGAGTCCTGTTCACAAAGTTAACTTTTTCTTCTTCCAGTTTTCATTCATTAAGGTCTTTGATTTGCATGCAAGGGGTGAGATAAGAATCTAGTTTCCTTACTCTATATTTGGATGTCCAGTTTTGCCAGAAGTACTTCTTGAAGAGACTATCTTTCCTCCAGTACACATTTTTGGCATTTTATAAAAAAAATCAAGCAACTGTAGCCATGTAGGTTTATAGTTGAATTCTATATTCTGTTCTATTGGCCTATATGTCTGTTTTTGCGTCTGTACCATGGCTCTGTAGTGTGAACTGACACCAGATACGATGATATTTCTAGAATTGTGGGTGTCTTCCTCTCCTGCCACCACATCAGGATTTCTTTGCCTGGCCAAGGACTTTGTGTGTCTGTTTTGACCTTTCAAAACATTTTTCTATTCTGTGAAGGATGTCTCTGAAATTTTGATGGGCATTCCATTGAATCTATAGATTACTTTTAGTAGCCATTTTCACAATATTAATTCCTTTGACTCATGAAAATAGAGAGCTTTGTCTTTTAGCATCTTTAATTTCTTTTAACTTTTAAGTTTTCATTATGGAGATCTTTCACCTTTGGAATGTTGAGGACATTCCAAACTTTGTTTGTGTCTTCCTTTATTAAAAACTGTTGAGTGTAATTGTTTCCTGATTTTTTTTTAACTTGGCATGCTTGTTACTGATATATTGGATAGCTACTAATTTATTTTGTACCTCTATAGTAAAACCAACATGATCAAGGTAAATAATCTTTGTGATGTGTTCTTAAAATTTGTTTGTAAGCATTTTAATGAGAATGTTTGCATCTATGATCATCAGATATTATTTTATGCTTTTTTCATGATGCATTTTTCTTTCTTTTTGAGAAGAGGGTAATACCGTCTTCATACAAAAAGTTTTGCAGCATTTCTTCACTTTCTGTTATAGAATTATTTGAGAGGCATTGGCATTAGTTCTTTGAAGATCTAATGGAATTTACCAGTAGACCCATTTAGGATGTGACTTAAAAAAAGAAAATATCTGAGCTAAATGAGATTTTTATTATATTTATTTAGTGGTTTTTTTAAAAAAAATGATTGTTTATCACATACACAGTGTTCTACATGCAGAAATGCCTGCATGCCAGAAAAGGGCACCAGATCTCATTATAGATGATTGTGAGCCACATCACAACACAGAACCTCTGGAAGAGCAGGCAGTAAGTACTCTTAACCCCTGAGCCATTGCTACTTCAATCTTGTTTATTGATACTTTATTTAAACCATTTATTTCATCTTGCTTAAATTTTTGTAAAACGTATGACCTGGAAGTTTGTTCATTTCTTTTAAGTTTTGCTATTTGGTGGATTATAAACTTTAAAGATATAGTTTGATGATTGTCTGAATTTTATTAGTAACTGTTGTCATGTCTTCTTTGTCTCTAATTTTGTTAATTACATTTTTCTCTTTTTATTTTGGCTAATCTGGCTAAGGATTTGTTAATCTTGTTCATTTATGCAAGGAACTAATTCTTCATTTTATTGATTCATTTTGTGTTTCATTTTTATTTTATAAGTTCTCCCCTGATCTTGATTATTTCTTTCCATCTACTGCTTTGGGCTTTTGCTTGTCTTTATTTTCTAGAATTCTTAGTTGTATTCATTATTCATTTGATTTATGAGATTTTTAAACTGTAGCTATCTATAAATCTGACCTTCCCTCTTAGTGCTACTTTGTCTTACCCTATAGTGTGATGTGGTGTGTTTTCATTTGCATTCAATTCTAATAAATTTTTCATTTCTTAATTTTAAGCATTAATCATTTAATGGTGTGCTTTTTAGCTTTTCTGAGTTTGTATGTATTCTGTAGTTTTTCTTCCTATTGATATCTGACTTGATTGCATTGTAGTTAGATATACTACAATAAATTATTTTAATATTCCTGTAATTTTTTGACTTGGTTTGAACCTGTCTGTGATATATTTTAGAGACAGTTTCATGTACTAATAAGAAGAATGTGTATTCAAGAGTGTTTGAATGGAATAAGCTGTAGATGTCTATTATATATTTTTTATAAATGGTTCAATTTAACTCAGGTATTTCTCTATTTTTCCCTTGGGCATTGTGATAGCAGTTATCGGTTCTCAACTAGACTACATTTGAAATGAAATATAATGCAGAAATTAAGGGTACACACCTGTAAGTTTTTGCTTGGTTTGAAATAGGTGAGTCCACTTCTAGTCCAGACCTTTGTGGTAGGAAACACATACACCTTTGATCTGGATCTTGAGGCTTGAAGGCATAAGTCTTTAATCTGGATCTTAAGATTCAGATAGAGGAAGGATGGCACACCTTTAGCCTGGGTTGTACCTTCTTCTGGGAGTCTATATAGCAACACAGGAGAAGAAAGCTTTTGTTCTTTGCCTGCTTTTCCTCACCTTGTTAGCACATTCATTCTTTCACTGGCATTAAAGTCTACATCTTTGTGATTTTAGAATATACTGAAGACCAGCTGAAACATCCAGGCTTGTAAACTGAGCAGCTACTTGTCTTTCCATTCACAGCCAGCCACTATTAGATTAGGTGGACTGCAGCCTAATATGTTATATATATAATATGTATATAGTCTCTCTATATAAAAATATATATATAGAGAGAGAGATTCATTCTCTAAGTTTTGTTACTCTAGAGAACCCTGACTAATACAGGCACTATATAGAAAGGCACACTAATCTAAAAACATTAAACATATTGTATAAAATATGTAAGGTCTCTATGGGCTTGCCTACAGAAACTAATAAATTATTCTCCAAATAATAGGAGAAAAGAACAAAAAAAAGCATAATAAATTTAAAAAAAAAACCAAGGCTGGACAGATGGATCCAAGGTTAAAATCATTGACTGCTCTTCTAGAGGACTCAGGTTAGATTCCCAGCATCCACAAGGTTGCTCACAACTATCTGTAACTCCAGATCATAAGATTTGATGCCTTTTTTGTCCTCCATAGCACTGCATGCAAGTGGTGCACAGACATGCATGCTCACAAAACACCCATGAACATGAAATTAAGCAAAACATTTCATTCATGATATTTCTTCCCTGGTGGGACTGGTTTTGAATTATTTCCCTTTGTGTAGTGGTGTTTCATGTAGCAAACTGGATTGATGAGGTGGGTGTGATTGACAGTTCCAGTTTAGACCTTTAAAATACATTTGGGGTATGGATTGACTCGGTGGTGTTTCCATCAACTGTCCTTTAGATTATTTCACATCAGGCACAATGTGCTGAGTCCAGGAGAGCTGTTCTCAGCTTTCCCAGAGGTGTTCTCTCTGGCTGGGCGGTATTGTGTTTGGATGGGTAGTACAAGCCCTGGCTACAGGTTCCCTCTGATTTCAGCGGCAGCTTTGGCAGAGTGACAGTCTCATGTCCTAGTTCAGCCTCATCTCTTCATCAGGATTCAACCCCCAGTGCGTTGTCCCTGAGGTGTGCCAAGTCCTTCATCCTTCTTACCACTGAGCCTTTCTGTACCTCTTCTCTCTCTGTAGCCAGAAGGTAAGCAGCTGAGGTGTGAACCATTACCTGATGATCCCACTCACTTTGCTGGCATTTATTTACAGAATATAGTGGTGTTGCTGATAGGATCTAGGGTCTTGCTCATACCAGCCAAGCACACTATTACTGAACATATATATATGTGTGTGTATACATATATACATGTATATATACACATATGTATATAACTAAAATTATATATACATGTATATTAAAATTTTAGTAATTCTTTGAGAATTTCATATATTCATACAATGTATTTTGATTATTTCACCTCCCTACTCCACTCCATAACTCTTCAGAAAACCACCTCATCCTCTCCCAACTTTATGTCATATATGTTACCTATATGTCATATGTGTTACTTCTATGTCATATGTGTAACCTATATGTCATATGTGTAACCTATATGTCATATGTGTTACCTATATACTTCTGTGTTGAGGGCTATGAACTGGAACATTGACAACTTTCCATGGACCACACATTAAAGAACATTGACTTGCCCTCCCTCAGAAGCCATCAACTGTCAATAGCTCCTCAGTTATAAATGGGGCTCCTGCACCCCTCCTCCATCATGCTGGAATGCTGACTCAATCCTATGAAGCTCCTGTGCAGGCCACTGCAGCTCTTCACTTTCCATTTCTTACATTTGAAAAACTGACAGATTCACTGGTGATCTGGTTGATCTTAACATTTTTGTCTCATTGTCATTTTTACAACATACATTCACGCATAGAACTGTAGTTTTCCAGTACAATCTAACTTAACCTCTGTGGAGGAAGATGTTCTTACCAGGTCACAGATGACAAAGCTGGGCCCTTAGGGTGAGATGCCAGGATCACACAGCTGCTATGTCTAGATGTGAAATGGAACTTAAAATTGAGTCACCTTAACTTCAAACACGATACACCTGATCTCTGAGTGCCACGTGCATCTGTGTGAAGTACAGATGCTGCCTCTGTCTATGCCTATGTGTGTGCCCTCAACATCAGGAGTAGACACTGAAGCTGGCTCAGACTACTCCCAGCCCCTCTCCTAAGTGTATTCAAATTCTTTCTGGGTGAGTGGACCTCTGAGTGAAGAGGATGTCTTCCACACAGTCCATTGTATCCTGTATGGCCTGAAAGTGCCTGGCATCTAGTAGGGCTCCTATTCTAAGCCACGTAAACAATATCAAGTTGACTAATTTATACACCGTATTCCCATGTATTAATAAATACTTCAAGAAATTGAGCTGGTGGTGTTCATCTAGAATAAATTAAGCATTTTATCAATTAGAAGTTCACGATGAGTGACATGAATTTCCCAGGAGGGCTCTTTAAATATTAAATGGTGGGTCTGGAAAAATGACTCAACAGTTGAGAAAACAGGTCGCTCTTGTAGAAAAATGGGAGCTTTATTCTCAGCATCCACATGGTGGTTGACAGCAACCCCTAACTCCAGTTCCAGGGGATCAGCCACCGCCTCTGAGGTCTGCAGGCACCAGGCATACACATGCATACATGTACTTAGACAAAACACTTGCTTGCACACATATGTAGTCAGATTATTTTTACTCAGATAGTTATAAAGACTGTAGGCATTTGACCTGAAACATACCAGAGATGTTATGATCACTGGATAGTTTTATTTGATATTTCAGTTGTGGATCCTCTGATTCATCCTTATTTCTTTTGATTTAATAAAACTAATTTGCGTAGATGTGGTGCAGAAAGAAATGAAGCCAAGCTTGTTCCGTAGCCTGAAGCAAAAGTCAGAGGCTCAAGCAAATTTGGAAAAATCAGTATTATTTACTTACCAAGTTTTAAAAATGTAACCAAAGTCGACCTATTAAGTTTGTTTTACAATGAATATAAGCAACGTGATCAAGATACAAAACTGAAAAGCATCACCATCATGCCTACTCACTTCAGTAACAGGAAAGCAAGTGCCTTCTTCTGCAAGGGCACCATCTTAAATTGTTCAAGCTTCTGTCAGCCCAAAGAGGTAAACCATCAGTCTGTCGCTGTCTTTACTTCTCTCGGCCACATGGTGTCACTGTCGAACCCCGTTAGTTTAAAAAAAAAAAACCGCTTCCTTAGCAGGAAAACTGCCACCACCACCACCTTCTGGGGCTCTAAGGGCCCTTTGTGGAAAACAGCGTCTTCCTCTAATATTTAGGCTTCCTTATATGTAGTTATTTTAGTTTACTTGTACTTAGAGATCTTCGCTCACCTTCTAGCTTTGCTTTCTCCTGAGGCCAAGGGCGAGGGCAACAGTGTTAGCTCCAACACTATTCTCCAGTCCAGGCTTTTTGCCACACTGCATAGGCTACTCTTCTTTTATTTATGCGTCTTCTGGAGCTTAATGTATGTATGTATCCTCTAAAGAAAAAGCCCACTCTGTAGAAGTTGTTTTTCGTTCTGCCTCTTGAGGAAAAAGTCAATGTGCACCTTTTCTAAGTAAAGCAAACCTGCGGTGCAGGTCAACGCTGCCTTCTCTTGTGGGCTTATAATAAGATTATGTCGAACACATGTTCATTCTTTCGTGTCTATTTTCAGTGATGTTATAGATTTGTAGTATAACACTTTTGAGATCATATCTAATCTTCTAGGACTGTTTTGTCCTTCCTTTTCTGCCCATATTTTCACCATACTCTGTATATCTGGACTGATTCCACATCTATTGAGAAGCAGCATATTTGGCCCAGGATCTTAGTGATATAATTTTGAATCCCCACTTCAGGAAAAACGGCCATGCTAGAAAGGACAAGACTAGCCTAGAGGCAGGATGAAAACCGGAAATGAGTCAAGGTGGGGGCTAGCACAAGCCCATTGGTATCTGCTCTGGTGTTTACATTCTACCACAGAGCACATAAGCCCTTGATCAAGGACCACTGGATTAAAATGATAGTGATCACAGAACCACTCCATTCTATTCCCCATTTCTTAGGTCCCTCCATCATGTATGGGATTCTCATGAAGATTACTTATACCACCCTTGTATGGATGGCTTTGCCTCAATTCCCTTTTTACTTTTATTTGGGAGATTATAATCTAGCATCCCATGGAATCCTGAAAATTTGCAAATCATAAAAGTTTGTCTATTTACCCACTATGTGCCCATGCCCATGCCTAGGCAGTCAAAAATACATTAATCCCAGTGGATATAGTGAATTGGTTTTGTAATCTCACCTCATTTCTGCAACTGCAAGAAAACACCATAGACTGGGTCATTTATATGTGATTGGGGCATGTTTTTCTCAGTTTTAGAGCCTAGGAAGTCCAAGACTGCAGCACTCAGATTCGATGTCTGAAGAGGGACGGACTCACAAAGAGACAGTATGGATGCTGCTTCCCTGGTTAATCTGGGTCTGAAGTGTCAGTGTGTAAGAAAGGACCTGGGTCAAACACAGCAAGACTGAGCCTGGGTATGGAGGAGGAGTGTGGATGAAAGCAGAGAGAGAAAAATAAAATGCATGTTGGTGGGTCATTAGTTGGTGGACTTGGGCTAAGAAAACATGAGGATATGGACATCAGGCTAGCCTGGAACTGAGCATTAGAGGGTGAGCTTACTGGATCAGACATTTTCTAGCTTTTTAATAAAGTATACACCCCACTACCACCACTTTCCCTTTTTCACATATATGTGAAAAAAATGTACTACATACATGGCCTCCAAAATCAGCCCGAGGCAGCTTTCAGCTTCTTAGCATAGTACAGTATGCTTTTGACCAGCTTCTCACATACATTATCTCAGAGAGACATTCCCATTCTCATGAACAAACAAGGAAAGAAAAGCTGAATGACATGGGGAACTTGCTTAATAAGGTTACAAAACTAGACAGTAACAAAGGCTGGAGTTAGATGTGGGTCATGTGCTTCCTGCCTGTCTCATTCCCTGCACCTTTTCTAAATCATCAGCTGGGTCTGTCCCTTCTCCTTAGAGGATAGTTATAGCAAAGCCATTTTTAAAAGTAGCCATCTCCTTCAAGTTCTCAGAGACGTCTAAATGTGTCTGTGTGACTAGTTTGACGGCTGTCATCTTGGGAACACTGACTTTTGTAAACACTGTCTCATTAGTCCTCATAAGGTCAGACATTTTCAAACAAATGACTAATGTTGGCAGAAAGTCCTTGAGATGTGAAGATTGCAAGCATGATATGAATGATCTCACAGCAGCGTCCTGAAGCCTTCACAGCCATCCCAAAGTAGATGCCTTGAAGAGCTGGCCTAGAAATATGTCAAATCATAGTGGTCGTGGCAGAAATGAGGTGGGGGGGGAGGAGTGGTCAGAGCTGACAAGACAAACAGACTTGGAAGTAGACGGATGCCAAAGTGGACTCCATGGTGACTCTGGTCCTTTCCCACTGCCTATCAAGCAAGGTGAATAGAAAAGGATGCTAAAATTGTGTCCAGGCTTATTGGAAGAGAGAACTGAGAAAAAATCATGACACTTACCATGTGGTATGCAAGACTGGAGTTTGACATGTGTGTTTCTAGAATTCAACCTTTTTGGTTATCATGATTCTGCTTACTGGAATTATCCCATGAGCGTTTAAAATTTCTGACATAAAGGAGCACTCTAGAGCAACTGAATCACATTTTCAAAGACTGAGGCTGATCAACTCACATAGCTTTTAATAGGACCTTGGTGTTTTTAATTAATGATTGTAATCTGCCATCTGATGTGGCATGTTTTTCTGTATGCTGTGGATATGCCTTATTACCATTCACTAATGAAGAAGATGTTTGGCTTATGGCAAGACAGCTTAGAAGCAGGCAAGAAATACAAGCAGAGATAAAAAATAAGAATAGCAGAGTCTGAGATGCAGGATCCAGCCACCCAAGAAGCAAGATGTATAAATAGAGGTAAGCCATGTACTTTAATAAAAGCAGGTTAAGTTATAAGAGCTAGTTGGTAATAAGCCTGAGACACATGCCAAACACTTTGTAATTAATATAAGCCTTTGTGTTATTATTTGGGACCAAGTGGCTACAGGATCATGGATGGGAAAGATTCTTTTGGACTGCAGGCCCAGACAGGTCAGAAAACTTCTGGCTACAGACATCCTTTAAGAGTTAACTGGTGATGTCATCTGAATCCAAGAATCACTAGTATAAGTGACACTTTGTGCAAAGTCACAATTCTCAATGTTGGAAATTTCTGGGATAAAGTAGAAACTTTATTTATTTTTATTTTTTTATTATGAATAAAGTCAGATTTTCTATCCATGTATATCCTTGTATATCCCTTACCCCTCCCACCCCTTCCAGTCTCTCTCTTCTCCACATCTCCCCATCTCCTCCCCAGCAAGGGCAGGAGGTCCCAAGGTCCCAATATGACTTAGCTCAGCATCCACTCCTGACAGATCCAGTTTCCTCACCCCAACATCAAGACTGAGTCAGGTGTTCCTCTAGAGGGAATGGGATCCAAGGTGTTTCAGATCCCAAGCTATTCACTGGTTGTGGTTTGCAGCTTGAACATGCTTTGCTTTTTGCTTTTTTGTTTAGAGTCCACTAATGAGTGAGCACATCCCCTGCTTATCTTTCTGAGTTTGTGACACTTTGCTCAGGAGGATATTCTCCAAATCCATCCATTTGCCTACAAATTTTAGGATATCATTGTTTCTCACTGCTGAGTAGTACTCCATTGTGTAGATGTACCACAGTTTGTTAATCCATTCTTCAGTTGAGGGACATCTAGGTTGTTTCCAGGTTCTTGCTATTAGGAATAATGCTGCTATGAACATAGTTGAGCTAATGCCTTTGAAGTGTGAATGTGCGTCTTTAGGGTATATACCCAGAAGTGGTATTGCTGGGTCCTTGTGGAGATTGATTCCCAGTTTTCTGAGAAACCGCCATACTGCATTCCAGAGTGGCTGAACAAACTTACACTCCCATCAACAATGGAGGAGTGCTCCCCTTGCTCCGCATCCTCTCCATCCTCTGTGTAATTTATCTTAGCCAATCTAACAGGTGTTAGGTGGTATCTCAAAGTTGTTTTGATTTGCATTTCTCTGATGGCTAAAAATGATGAGCGCTTTTTCAGGTGCCTTTCAGTCATTCATAATTCTTCTGCTGAGAATTCCCTTTTTAGATCTGAACCCCATTTTTTGATTGTGTTATTCAAGGTTTGGGGCTCTAGATTCCTGAGTTCTTTAAATATCTTAGAGATCAGTCCTCCGTCACTTGTAGGGTTGCTGAAAATCTTTTCCCATTCTGTAAGCTGTCATTTTGTCCTATTGACAGTGTCCTTGGCTTTACAGAAGCTTCTTAGCTTCAGGAGATCCCACTTATTGATTGTTGATTTTAGTATCTGTGCCACTGGTGTTATGTTTAGGAAGTGGTCGCCTGTGCCAATTCGTAGAAGTGTATTTCCCACTTTTTTTTCTATCAAGTTTAAAGTGGCTGAGTTTATGTTGAGGTCTTTGATCCACTTGGATTTGAGTTTTGTGCAGGGTGACAGGCTTGAATCTATTTGCAATTTTCTACACACTACTATCCAGCTATGCCAACACCATTTGTTAAATATACTATCTTTTTTCCATTGAATATTTTGGGTCTCTTTGTCGAAAATCAGGTGTTCATAGGTTTTTGGGTTAGTGTCTAGATTCTCAATTCTATTCCATTGGTCCACAAGTCTGTTTTTATGCCAGTACCAGGCTGTTCTTATTACTGTAGCTCTATAGTATAACTTGAAGTGAGGGATGGTGATACCTCCTGAGGTTCTTTTGTGCTGCTCAGTTGCTCATGAGGGCGGTTCTACCACTGGAGCATGGTTGACTTACCAGAGACTACATTTTAAAAGAAAATGGACTCTCCTGTCCACAGAAGTCATCATTTCTCAGTCAGTCCTCAGTTAGTGGTGAGGCTCATGAACCCCTCCCCCATTCGTGTTGATATATTGACAGATGCTGTGGTTTCAAGAGTGTATTAAACTTGTCATGTCCAGAAAGCACTCTTAGATTTGGTGTTTGCTAGAATGGTTGTGCTTGTTTAATTTGTCAACTCCACACAAGCCAGGATCTTCTGGGAGGAAGAAACCTTTATTGAGGAAATACCTCCATCACATTGATCTATGTGGAGTATTTTCTTGACTGATGATTGCTATAAGAGGGACCTGATCACTATAACCTGTGTCTCCTTTGAGGGTCCAGGGCATAAAAGAAAGCAAACAGACAAAGCTGCAGGGAGCAAATGTATAAGCAATGTTCCTCCATGGGGTCACTGAGTCATTTCCTGCCTACAGGTTCCTGTCTTGAGTTCCTGCCCTGGGATGTCTTTCTGTAGGCTGTGAATATACTTTGTTACCATTTGTTAATAAAGAGGCTGCTTTGGCCTATTGCAAGGCAGCTTAGAGGCAGGCAGAAAACCCAAGCATAGATAAAAGAAGAAGAAGAAGAAGAAGAAGAAGAAGAAGAAGAAGAAGAAGAAGAAGAAGAAGAAGAAGAAGAAGAAGAAGAAGAAGAAGAAGAAGAAGAAGAGCAAAGTGAAAGTACCAATAAGTCAGTAACCATGTGGCAATACATAGATTATTAAGAACGAGTTGTGTTAAATTGTAAAAGTTAGATAGATGGTAATGAGCATGGGCCCTCTGCCAAACAGTTTGTAATTAATATAAGTCCTTGTGTGATTATTTGGGGCCAAACAGCTGCAAGCAAGTCCAGAACGTAGGGCTAGGCCAGGGCAGAAACTTCTGGCTATACTGTCCTACCTTTCCTTGGTCTTGATGATTTATTACAGCAATAGAAACCCTTCCTTCGACAGCGATTGATGTCGGTGGGCTCAGCCCACTGTGGACAGGGTCACACCTATGCAAATGGTCCTGAATGATACAAGAAAGCAGATTGAGCAAGCTATGGAGAGTATGCAGCTAAGCAGCACTCCTCCATGGCTTCTGCTTCAGTTCCCTTCTCCAGGTTTCTGCCTTGAGTTTCTGCCAAGACTTTCCTGCATGATGTACATGAATCCATCCAGCTGAAATATATCCTTTCCTCCCCAAGTTGCTTTTCATCAATAGAAATCCTAACTAAAAGAATGTTAACAAACCAATGATAGTTACTTGAGCCTCAGTCATCGCACTGTAATATAAAGACAGCAAAGTGGTATTTCCAGAAGACCAGCAGGCAGGTGGGCAGTACACCACAAATGTCTTCAGATGTTTATGGTGGATTATCTGATGTAAGATATCAAAAGAAGCCTCCAGATTCTGAAATTATATTATTCTTAATATGTAAAATGATTTCATCATTTAAATGGGCCATATGTTTTTTGTATATAAAAAGCAACATAAATAAAGGTTATACTTAATGGTTACCAGTGCTTTTCGGAGTACTGACCTTAGTTTTATGATGAAGGCTTCATCTAAAGAGTTGCCTTCAATGATATTGAAAAGATCTCAGCCTGGCTACTTTGGTTTTGCTTTCAAATCTTTCTAGGCATCATGAGGTGTCTGAGACAGTACTGACTAGTGTAATTGTCCCTGAGCTCTGCACATGAACCCAGGATATCAGTGCATGTAACAGATGATGAGAATTACAAGGGGAACCAGAGGAACAGTTTTCCAGTTGGAGAATATGTTTATTTAATATAGACTTCTTAGGACAGCACATGTAAGGACCAGACTACTGCTCCTATTTTATAAATACCTTGATTGTGAATGCTGCATTCAGAAGCTTTGTCTCTGTCTTGAGAATTTAGTATGATAGCTGAGATTACACAAGTAACATGACCTCATCAAAGGATGAAGTAAGGAGATGGGTTCAGCTGTCCTGGTTTGTAAAAATTCCTGTGTCATCCCATGTAACACTCATGTGTCCTTTGTACAAGCTGGCTGTTAAGGAAACAAAAGAACTTTTTGTGTGTTGGGATGAGTTAATATGAAAGTGAAGACAGTGCGAATCAACCTGAAATTGAGCTTCAAGAAAACCTGGTACTCTTCTCGAAGTCCAATAATTCAAGTATGCGTTATCTAAAATGACTAGGAAACACACACACACAATGTTAAAGAGAAAAGGTAATAATTTTTAATTGTATAAAGTCTATGAGTCAGCTTTTCTTTTTGTTAAGGTATATAGCCACAGACAAACTTGGACCAACTTCTACAAATTTTAAACCATTCTCTGACTTCAGAAAATAGATACAAGGAAAATGGGCCAGTGTTAACAAAAAATTCTGATAAAAATAAAAAAAAAAACAATCCTCAAAGTGAGGTGTGCCATAATTTTATTTTTGAAAGCAAGATATAAAAATACTTGAAAGAAGAAAGGTAAAAGTTATTAGACTAAGTAGAAATCATAGGCTGGTGTTTCTCAAATACTGTGTAGGAATTAGGGCTTTCCCTAATATTTCTAGTCTAGTGGCCCTGAGAGCCTGGGCTGGCCCATACATCCACTTATTTGCAGGTGTATTTTCTCCAGTGTCTCCTTTAGAATAACTTTCCTGTCTGAGTATAAGAACAATGGCTTTAAAGACTGTGGATTGGATCCAGAAAGATTTGGAGTGTGCATCTGCCACTTCTTGGTTTTGATTTCTTTCTAAAAGCAATGGGCATGTGTTGTAGAACTTCAGAAAGTTTAGAGAAGTCAATTGAATCAAGACCAAAAAGATTCTTAAAGTTGATTAAAATCATTTAACATATTAAACACTTATATATAGATAGATATGCTCTGTTTTGAAATGTTTAGAAAATGATTTATTTTGTGAGCTCTGGTGTTTTGCCTTCCATGTAAGTCTGTGTGAATGTGTCAGATCTCCCGGAACTAGAGTTACAGCTATAAATTGCCATGTTAGTGGGAGGAATTGAACCTAGGCCCTGGGTCCTCTGGAATACTGGTAAGTGCTAACCATTGAGCCATCTCTCCAACCACTGTTTTGAGACTTTTTAATGGCTATGTTGTCTATGTTACTTACTCTGATAATAGCGCCCTTTGATCACGCTGTTCTGGTTCCATTTCATCAAAACAATTCTTTGCTATCAGACAGTATTCATTTCGTTGTCATGGTGATGAAAAATACCTGATAGGAAGAAAGGGAGAAAAGGCACGTTCTGGCTCACAGATGCGGAGAGTTCAGTTCATTTTGGCAGGGAAGGTATGCTGGTGAAGTGGTGGGAACCCAGGGCAGAGACTATTTGCATCATGCTGAGACAGGAAGCAGAGAGAGGGACTTGGACCAGGGCCTTGGCTAAACCCTTCAAAGGCCACCTCTGTAACCTATTGTTTTTAAGCAGGCCTCACTTCCTAAAAAATCCATAACCTCCCCTAAGTAATTCCATCAGCTGGGAACACTCGAAACTGGAGCCCTTGGACTTATGATAATCTCTGGAAAATAAGCTATTGTGGGCATTCTTGATGACGTTCCAAAAAATAAATTTCTAAAAGTAAAAATACCAAAGGAATGTGGATGTACACAGTGTGGACTGTCAGTGAACGGCACTAGTCTGTGCTTCTGAAAGGCTGCATTGAGCCTCATCGTTCTCTGTGTGGGAAAGGAGTGGAGGAAATGTTATCAGAAACCTACATGAAGAAATTAAAATTGTGATGAAAGCAACATGGCTTGATCTTCTTAGATTTTACTTCAGGAAATGTTTTGCATATAAGTGGATAATTGTGATTTGCTTTAAAAAAAAAAAGAGGAAGAAAGAAAGAAAAGAAAAAAAAAAGAAAAAGAAAAACCCACTATAGACACTCAGAGGCCATGCCTGATCTTTAATCGATCAGATTCTACAATAGTTTTTACTATTTTTTGTGTTGCCAGATAATAAATCATTTTGGTACAATCTCCCAAGGGGTTCTAGACAAATGTAGATGGCTAGAATATGCCAGACCCAGAGTACTGGCTAAAAACAGAACTTAACAATGATAGACAATAACTTGTGCAAGTTGTTTGCTCTGAACAATAGAGATGTCTATTAATAAAAAAAAATGCACAAATGAAGGGAAACTGAGTCACTTAAATGTGAACTCTAAGATAAGGATGATGGAGGGTCATAGGAGTGGTGTGGAAGGGATGGTGTTCAGTGTGGGAATAGCTGAGGTCCAGTGTGGTGTGGTGAGCACTGAGCAGGGGCCATAGACAAGGGCAGGGTCTTGTTGACCTGAGGAGTAAAATGTCAGCAGTAAACCTAGCTTTGCACTACAATCTAAGAAGCCAATATTTTCCTTTCTGTGACACACCTAACTTCAAAGTCTTCTAGAAAAACTTAGGCCCCAAGGCTCCCTGTCACCCTCTCTCAAGTGAATAGTTCTTCTGCATTGTGTTTTGTACCAACATGTGTATTATCTATTTAAAGTTAAGAAAGTTCATTTTCTGACTTGTGCAGCCTTGGGTACAAATGTTCCTGTTACATGGCTCATACATTGCCTTCTTAAACAGAAAATGAAGAGAAAAGACTCATGATGAACTCATTAAATTCATGTCTTAACTACTGAAGAGGAAGAAAATGTGTCACTAGTTTTTGTTAGGTTTTAAAAGTCTTTGCAGCTTTAAATAGCCTTAAGCTAGCTATACCTGCATGATTCTTACGTTGCAAACAAAATTAATTTTTGTCTCACGTAGTTTAAAACTAGCAATTTACTTCTGCCCAGAACAGTACACTATATTTTAATATACTATTAAATTTGAATTAATTAGAAAGGAATATGGGACTTTTCAAACCACATCTTCTTTTAGTGCTTATAAAAATGTGCAAATTCCATCTGCTCAGAGTGAACTTACGCTTATTTTGAATTATTTTCTCAATTTTTCCAATTGTTTCCATAGTGTAGAACAATCCCAAGCCATGTACAATTAACAATAATGGAACTGAGCCTTTGTGGGTTGCTCCCTCCCTGCTCCCTAATTTTTGAATAGCCGGAACTGCTTTTTAGGGACTGGACTGTATTTTGTGACATGCTCATATTTTATAATTTGGAAAAGTAAAATAAAATTTGCATTTTTAAATGTTTTTAAAATGGAATGGGCTGGAAAGGATCTTGAGATCTGTGACCCAGTGCTTTATAGTCCATATTTTCCGTGTGTGTGTGTGTGTGTGTGTGTGTGTGTGTGTGTGTGTGTGTGTGAACAAGAAACTGGAAACTTCGATATAGGCTTCCTACCTCCCTCAGATCCATGCCCATGGTCTCCCTTCTGGGGAGACCATAATGCTGTTATGGTTTGAATGAAAATGGCCCCCATACGCTCATAAGAAGTGACACTATTAGGAGGTACAGCTTTGTTGGAGTAGGGGTGACCTTGCTAGAAGAAGGGTGTCACTGAGGGTGGGCTTTGTGGTTTCAAATGCTCAAGCCAGGCCGAGTGTCCCTCTCTCTTCCTTTTGCATGCCAATCTGTATATGAAACTCTCAACTGCCTCTTCAGCACCATGTCTGCCTGCATGCTGCCATGCTTCCCACCATGATGACAATGGTCTAAACCTCTGAGCCTGTAAGCAAGTCCAAGTTAAATACCTTCCTTTATGAGACTTGTCATGATCATGGTGTCTCTTCACAGGGATAAAAGCCATAAATGAGACAAATGACAAGGGCTTTGGGCTTTTCCCTTTCCATCTATAAACCTGTAGTTTTCTAGGAATCTCATCAGAAACCAATCTACATGAAAAAGACATGCACTAAAACCCTTGTCTGTCTCTAGGCACTCCTGGTTTTTACCATGTTAGATTACAGTTCATCCTAGGGCTGTCTGGATACAGACTATTTCTCTTATAAAAAGAGAGAAAAGGAGAAGAAACAGTTTCTTTTTTTCTTAACCATTTTTTAATTATGAATAAAATCATATTTTTTAATCCATGTATCCCCTTGTTCAAACTCCCTTCCCCCTCCCGCCCCTCCCAGTCACTCAAGAAATGGTTTCTTAGGTAACTTTTAAAATGCAATTTGAGAGCCACTGAAATAATTTGTATAACTAACCCTGATAATTCCTATGCTCCCTTGGAAAGCCCACACCTACACTTGGATTTGTCTTACTTTCTGACACTCTCTTGAGAAGCCCACACTGACACTTGGATATGTCTTTCTTTCTGAGCTGGCTTTCTTCTAGCCCACAGTCTTAAAGTTTATATTAAACTTTCTTTAATAAAGTCACCAGTTCTTTTTTATTCTGACTAGTCCTGAAATTCTTTTCTGCATTGAAGCCACAAATCACAATTTAGGTTATATTAAGGTCCATAGAAGACTTCAGTTTGCTGGGGTAGAGCTATGCATCTGTACCCTCACTGCTGGTCAGAAGAGAGTCTATTAGTTATCCACACCCCTCTTCTTCATTGGGCTACACACAGACAGTTTCTAATCTTTATCTTACCTTTTTGAACTTCCTATTGAGGAGATTATTAACCCAGTGCCCAAGAGTTCCTGATAGGCTTATGGGTAGATATTTAGGGGATGGAATCAAACTTCAGTGTAAAAGCAATAGCAGTATTAGTTTTTATAAGCCTTTAACCAAAATGTTGACTATATTTTCTTTAATTATGACTACATGCAAAGTAGTATTCAAACTAATGTCACATATTTGATCAGGAGTATTTGTAAATGTTTTCATATCACACTGAATTGCTATTGATTCCTCAAAAATCTCAGTTTAGTTGACATCTTGTTTAAATATATAAGTTGTTTTACTTATTAGGCTTCAGCTAGAACACATGGACAACTGTCTGCTTGTCTACAGATGGGAAGCAACACAGTAGGTATCAAGACAGTTATATAATTTGTTTTTAATTTTGTGTGTGGATATTTTGTCTACATAAATGTCTGTGCACCACATGCAAGCAACACCTGTGAGGGCAGAAGAAGGTGTACGATTCACTGGAGCTAGAGTTACAAATGGTTGTGAGCTGCCCTGTGAGTGCTGGGACTCAAAGCTAGATCCTCTGGAAGAGCACTCAGTGCTCTTAACCACTAAACCTTATCTGTAGCCCCAATTTTAATTTCTTTGATAAAACATCCCACTGTATTGTTTTACTTATAATGTCTATATATTTTATTTTATGTGCTCATAATATTATTAGAAAAAGTCTCCAGGCTTCACCAGAGTACCAGAGCAATCGTAGCACAAAGATGGTAGCACTTGGGTCCAGGGACCACAGCAGATATGTTCCCAGAGGAAGAATGTTCCTGTCTATCAAAACAAGTAAAACTCTTCATTAGCTCTCACATCTGTTGCCTGGGACAATGACCCAAAGCTAAGCCATCTGTATAAAATCCCAAATGTTATGATGATCTGAATATATCTGTTTAACAGTTGGTCCCCAGATGGTTTTAGGACATGGTAGACACATTAGAAGTGGGACTACATTGGAGAAAGTGGGTTGTTGGAAGACAAGCTTTTGAAGATTATATCTGGTCCCCCCCCCGCCCCTCCTTCCTCAACCTGCTTCCTATCTACCATGAAGTGATCAGTGTCCTCCTCCCGGGGCCCCTGCCGTCTTTTCCATGAGCCTAGGATCAGTGCAGCCTATGACTTCAGACTGAAATCTCCGGATCCATGGACAAAATAAATAGTTCTAGATCCCTCTAAGTAGTTCTTCCAAGCAGTAGGTTACATCAAACAAAACCAAAACAAGACACAACCAAGCAAAAATAAAATTTGTGCACTAAGAAAAACATGCTACCTTACCCAGGAGTTTGATGATTGTACCTACCTAGCTGGCTTGAAAGCCTCAAGAGATAGCATAGCCAGGATTATCTGTTGATAGAGAGAAGAAGATAAAAGAGAAGATAAGAAAAAAAAAAAAAACAGGAGAGGGGACACAGAGGAAAGAAAGCCCTCGGCATAGATGCCACTCATTCTGTAGCCCAAGGACAGGAAAGAAAAAGCAGGAGATGGAGGATCATGGCATTGGTGTGTCCTACTGGTTATATTCACTGTGGGTCACCATTCGAATCAAGTCCTATCAAGTTAGAAACAAGCTCTCTGGAACCAAAAGCCGGCACTCTGAAAGCATCCTTAGTCTTCCACAAAAAAATAATAGACCTTCCTAAGCATTAGGAAAATGTTCTCTCTACCTGACTGATAAATTACCTAACTGGAGATGTTGCCTCTTCTCACATAAAACCAAAACCAACAACTTAATGGTAGAGAATATTTCATTTTATGTTCAACAAGCAAGTTTGGGAGCATTGTCTTGGGGCTTTCCATCCCAGTCCACCAATCCAATACCCCCCCCATGGTGATCAACTGTTTTATTCCATTTTCCATCTTCTTTCTTATTCAACTATCCTGATCTTCTTTACATACACAGTCTTCGTCGTCTTTGAAGGGCAAAAAGCTCGATTCATGATAGAAAACTTCAGCATCCGGTAGTGTTCACAGCCTCTGGCAATGCTAAATATTTCCCCTCATGTACTTGAGTTATTGATTTCTCAATGAGATTTCCAAATCCAGGCAAGCACCTTTTTCTCACTTCAGAGGACCTCTTAGAGATTTGTATACATACATATGGGAAACACCATATAAACAGTTAAAAAAACATATTTTTTAGGGGGGTTGGTTCTTCTTGGTTTCAAAAAGGAAACTGGAGATCTTTTATTTAAAAAGCAAATACACATATGCACAATAGTTAAATATGATTTTTATCTTAAATATTGAAGAGTTTATCTCAGCTATGTTGAGAACATCCTGTCAAATACCTACAGAGTGAATGCAATTTGTTGCCTCATTCTTTAAAACAAGGTTTGCTTAATAAATGCAAACACTGACTTCATACGATGATGCCAGCATATTTCATTATGAAAGCAGAATGTATGGAATATGATACACCAGTACAAAGTTTCATAACTCAAGTAAAATATACAAGTTACAATGAAATCAAGGAAGCATGGGATTCTGTCTTGTATTCTTTTAGCAGTCATATTGCTGTAAAGAAAATAAAATTTACATTATGTTATTTTCAACGTCAACACAGTGAAATTTGTGTACTTTGAATTCCTATTGAAAGCAAACATAACATAGAATGACCTCAATTTTTATTGAAGCTTAGCCAGACTCACAGTTAGGGCTCAGATAAGGCTCATAAAATGTTTCCTAAACAAATCAGAACTGCTTTCTTCCCCAGGAAAAGTTATAGAAAGTGTTCATAGAAGCTGCAGGAGATTGACACAGAACTGCCTTATAAGTGTGTTTGTGTCTCTACTCTAGAAGAGTAATTTAAAATAATGCCATGGGAACTCTGCACTGCTGTGGGCTTACCGTGAGTAACCTTTCAAATCAAATGTTACCAAGCTGGGAACAAGCCCTTTTAGACTAAATGCCCTATCTTGTCAGAGCATCTTTTGTCTTGCACATAAAGGTAATAGATCTCCCTAAATGTTAGGAAGAAGCCTTTTCTCCTATGAGGGCCAATGTGCTTGTCTCCAATTCAGGAGGTTATCTCTCCTCACAAAACACAGAACCAATTTTGTCCACTGAATCCTTATCCCTGTGCCTCAAATACATAGAAATCCCACAGCAGCTTTATATGAGCTTCAAAGGGGAGCAGGAGTTTGCATTTAGAACTCAATCCCAAAGGTTTCAGTCTGTTCTCCTTCCCTTCAGTTGCCTAAAAAACAACTCAATATAGAAGTTTTCCAACTTAGCTGTTTTCTTGGAAATTGGCAGAATCCCAAAGGAATTTTTTTTTTTGTCTTGTGGTACTTGCCTAATAGGAAAAGCTAGATATGCACTCTAACTTCTTAAAATATACAGAAAGTTCCCATATATTTACGGAAAAGGTTTTCCTGATAGCAATGACATTTGGTTTCTATTAGTGTTCCTGGTTTGTTTTTTTGTTTGTTCATTTTGTCTTTTGCCTTATTTTTCAAGGAAAGTCAGAAAGATATAGAATTAGAGGAATGCCATGGCATAGGATGGAACATACAAATAAAATAAGTTTGCTTACTTCAACTTGTTTAAAAGAATAAGACATAAAACATCAGCTTTCCCAAATGGGTCAGTTCTTAACTTCCTATCCATTCAATAATATATATATATATATATATATATATGAAGATAAAGAAAAATAACTTTCTCCATTACAAACAAGTGGATATTTCACTCGTAAATCATATCCCCAGGAAATCAGGCTTCCTGGCTTTCTTTCACATAGAAAGTTTCTTTCAGAGGGCTATTTAACGGCTAATAATTGTGCTCCATGCTTACTGCATAGGCATTTTTTTAACTCCTTATTAGGGCAGAATTGCTGAGAATCCAGCGGGCAGGAAGTACAGCGCATAGATAAGAGGAAAGGTTTTGGTGAAGAATTGAAGTCTGTTACCTCCTGCCTAGAAGATCTTAAACACCTTGTCTCATGGTTGAGTCAGACTCACATGGAGACTGAGTTTAGTGTTACACCTGATGGAATCAATACTGGTTACTATCCGAGTGTCTTAGGAACGTGAAGGCAAGCATCTTGAACACTCATGTGGAGTTGTAACCAGAGTGGGGTGGGTGAAGCATACAGGGGTTGACTTCAAAGGGGCACTGTGTCTATGGACAAAGTGCTCCTGTGCCCACAGAGCCATCTACAAACCAAGAAAACCGAGTCTGTGAGACTCAGGACCGAAGCCCAGTTGAATTGATAAATTCCTTCCTGCAAAGAGGCTGTAAAAATGAGTGCTTGTAGACTGAGCGTGTCTGCCTTTGCCTTTTCTCTTTGATGAGAATAATGGTGCCCTTTGGTAGCAGAACACTACATGGCTAGGCCTCAACAGTGTCACACAAGTCCTTACCTGTTGGCGGGAGCTGCAATAGCCACATATGCCTCCAAGCACACCATTTATGACTTGAGTGAGACACAGGATGAATTCAATCCCACCGAGCCCCAAGAGGGTAGAAAACAGAGTCACATTCCATTCCACAATATTCTCAGGCTCATAGCACTTATTCCATGTAGCAGGCTCCCAAAGGTACCTGTGGGCAGAAGAGAAGCTTCAGGCACACAACTATAGCTGAGAAGGCATCTCAGGACTTATGCTTTTGTTGGAAGTTCTTATTCAGAAGCCCAGAAGTGAATTAACACAATATTGTGTGCTAGATTCCAACAAATGGCAAATAGAAGCCCAAATGTAATTGCGATGATAAACATACAATTAAAGCATAAATTTTGACAC
This sequence comes from Sigmodon hispidus, assembly GCA_004025045.1. Lineage (NCBI taxonomy): Eukaryota > Metazoa > Chordata > Mammalia > Rodentia > Cricetidae > Sigmodon > Sigmodon hispidus. The sequence goes on from PVIH01001770.1 coordinate 93,467, forward strand.
TCATCTAGGATTCTGTGAGTAAATATTCTCAAATTATAGATTTTGATATTCTCTAAAAGATAAACAATTTCTTGTGAGAAAAAAGACAAAGCTACATTTACATCATATTTAAAATTAATTCATATATCATATGAATGAAAACCAAAGCAGACATGAAAAAATAAAAGCAATTCATGTTGAAGTGCGGTAACTTATAAAGCATATATTTTTATTCCGCTTTCCCACTTTATCATTGCTTAATTATCTATGGAAAATGTTTTAAATATTTATTTGGAAAATGTATTTTACATTTGATTTTTAGACTTTAAGGTATTCATTTAGATCATTTCATTAAGATATCAAACGCCTTCCTTTTAGAAAATTAGCCAAATTCTGCCAAATTGTAATTCAAGAGGTTTTTTATTTTCAAATAAAATTGTTGACGATTTTATTTTAATTTTTAAGTAAATAGTTAATTGACAATGGAAATTACAAGGGCTCAAGTCCCGGCTCTTTCTCTCATGGTGTTATGCCAGTGCCTCTGTGGCAATGAGGAACTCCTTCCCTTCAGCTATTTGACTAAGATCCTGAGCTTCTATGTGAGCTCAGATTTGATCTGGAGCTGAGATATAATGGTGGGTCCTGTCCTTCAAAAATGTCCACTCTAACAGAAAAGCAAGGGTTGAGAAAGTCAAGGCCAAGTGTAGTGATTGGGGAAACACAGTAGGAAAGGGTACAAAGGAAAATCGCCTTCCAGAGAGAAGACCTGTTATATGCCTACTCAGTAAGGCTGAGCTCCGTGGGGACAGGGGCAGGGCCTGTTCTTCCTAAACTCAACCAACAGCACAATGTCTGGAACACGGTGTGTATTAAAAACCACAGAATGTTAGATAACAACCTTATCTCCCTTTGTCAAAAAAAAATCGTGTGTGTGGGGGGGGTGTATGTGTGTGTGTGTGTATGTGTGTGTGTATGTGTGTGTATGTATGTGTGCATGTGTGTGTGTATGTGTGTATATGTATGTGTGTGTATGTGTGTGTGTATGTGTGTGTGTATGTGTGTGTGTGTGTGTGTGTGTGTGTGTGTGTGTGTGTGTGTTGGATTTCTTTTCTAGAATGTCAGCTCTTGCTGTCTCACAGAGTATTTGGCTTCCCAGTGATATGGGATTCAACCATGTGGGATCATCAAGGAATGACTTAAACTCAAAAAGCAGCCTGGTTCAATTCTTTATCACTTTTTCCTACTCCAGCTTCAAAATAGACATCTAAATCTGGAACGGTATACTGAGCCAATAAGATATTCAACTTGTTGATTTGAAACAAAACACAGTGCTGCCACTCCACCCCTAAAAAACAAAACAAAAGTCTGTCATTCTGGTCCTGTGTTTCTACTGTCAATAGAACAAGGTCTGTTTTTCAGGTCACAGAGTCAAAATTTTTCTTGGCTCAATTTAACTACTGAAAAGGTAATCAGTGGTTTGAAACTGTTACTCTACATATTGAGATTCCTGGACAGATTCAAATAAGGAATAATCTAGAAGAAGAGGAAGATTTTTTTTGAGAAGCACAAATGAATAATGAGAGAGGTGTACAAATAGCTCTTAAAATGTGCTGATAGGCATAACCCTCCATGCATCCCAGCTACAAGCATCATGACTGTCCTTGGAGGCAGTTTCATATAACAGTTCTATATGGTTGCATGAACATGAATCATATTCTATGAGTGCATTATGTTCTAAACATAGATGAACCATCTTGGTGACACTAAAATTCCACCTCCAGTAAGTACTAGTCTTCCTTCAGAGGCTACCATTCGCCATGTTTACCCTAAGTTAATGCTGGCACTGCTCATAATGTGTCACTCTTCACATAAACATTCCATATGTACATCACCTCATTAATGCCCATGACAACTGCCCTTGATTCCATTCCACAGATGAAGTAACTGAGAGCCAGAGACATTAGTTCACTTCTTCCTGTTCCTAGAGAGTGAGCATGGAGCTGAGACTGCACTCAAGTCTAATTCACATTTTTTAATCTCATGAAGGAGAAATTAAAGACACACTCTCTCCCTCTTCACATCCTTGTTATATAATTAGTGAGAAACAATATTATTGTACACAAAGTATAATCCATAGTCATTATTTTTTCAGTTTTGTCTTTCAACAACTTGACCTTTCAAAACTGAAACTTAAGAAGCTGGATCAGCATTATTTGTAATAGCAAGAACCTGGAAAAAACCTAGATGCCCCTCAACTGAAGAATGGATTAACAAACTGTGGTACATCTACACAATGGAGTACTACTCAGCAGTAAGAAACAATGATATCCTAAAATTTGCAGACAAATGGATGGATTTGGAGAATATCCTCCTGAGCGAGGTATCACAAACCCAGAAAGATAAGCAGGGGATGTGCTCACTCATTAGTGGACTCTAAACAAAAAAAAAGGGGGGGAGCAAAGCATACCCAAGCTACAAACTACAACTACTGAACAGCTTGGGATCAGAAACACCTTGGACTGACTCCTTGGATCCCACTCCCCCTAGATGAACACCTGACTCAGTCTTGATGTTGGGGGAGAAAACTGGATTTGCCAGAAGTGGAGGCTGAACTAAGTAATATTGGGACCTTGGGACCTTGGGATTGCCTGCCCATGGGGGGGGATGGGGAGATGTGGAGAAGAGAGAATGACCTGATGTGGTGGGAGGGGGAAGGGACCTTGAATAAGGATATACAAGGATAGAAAATGTGACATCTTTATTCATAATGATAAAAGAAGAAGAAGAAGAAGAAGAAGAAGAAGAAGAAGAAGAAGAAGAAGAAGAAGAAGAAGAAGAAGAAGAAGCTGAATCGGGCCTGAGGAGATGGTCAGGAGTTAAGAACATGTACTGATGTACTGCTCTGGCTTAGGACCCTGTCTCAGTTCCTGACATGAGTACATCGGGCAACTCACAACCACCTGTAACTGCAGCTCCAGAATACCTTATACCTTCTCCTGGACTCTGTAGGCACCTGCGTTCACACATGCATGCACACAAATACAACTTTAAAGTGAAAATAAAATCTTTTCTTTTAAAGAAATCAAAGCCAGAAAGGGAAAACTATACTCGTTCATTTCCATATATACCAGTTTCCACCAGCTTTTCCATTTTGCTTGTTTCTCACAACTGATAAAAAGAAAATACCAGCACAAGACAATGGGAACTCACAACCACACTGAAGTTCCAGCTGTATATAAGACCTTCCCTACGTCTCCTGATAACTTAAATCAAGGGGGTTTACATGTCACAAGTGAGCCAGCATATGCAGGTGTAGCCTTGTTTTTTTCTTGGCTTTGGATGCATAAGGATACTATAATGATTTCTTATGAACTAGTAAAATTTGCTATGTCTGATCTGTCCATCACTGAAGTTTAATGTACACAATATCTGACCATAACCTCTATGTTGCAGAGAGTCTGGATTCAAAGATTCAGTGGTACTCTCTAGCAATGAGATGTTGGATAAGTCCTTTATCTTTCTCTGCCTCATTCTCTCACTTGAAAAAAGAGAATTATGGGAGTATCTATATATAGGGCTGTTGTAAGGACAAAGTCAGTGCATGTGTTCGATAGTCATCAGGTTGATGACTGCCCATCCTTCTTACACACTGCATGAGCTGTAAGGAAATACTGAGTGGATATGAATAGACAGATGACTTAGTTTTTATGTGTGGTGGTTGAGAGTGTTTTGTTAGCTAAGGAACAATTACTTACTGTCCCTCAGTGTTGGCAAAGGTGTAGTTCCACACACCGTGGGAATCACTGCACTTTGGTCCTTCTGCCAAACCCAGCGCTGCCACAATGACACAGTAGCCAGATCCCGCAATGCCAATGAGAGCAGCCAGTACAGAAGAAAGCATCTAGGGAGAGAAAAAGGAGTAAGCAACAGTCCTGCAGCAGGAATGAAGCACTTTCACCAGGAGGCAGCCCAAGTAGACTTACCGTACATCTTTTGCCATAGTCCCAGCCAACGCAGCCACAACAGTCATCGTTTTCGAGTCCAATGAACACAAGCGCTGGCAGGAGAATCTATGAAAAGGCAAGCAGAATCAAGTCACTGTTTCAATGGGTGGGATTAGGCATTTTTGTAAAACATAGCTAGTTCTGATGATTAGATTAACCAAATATCATGAATGATGGGAAAGCCTGAAAAGAAACAAAATTGTATTTACTTGTTTCCAAGCTGTATTTGTTTATATAGTGGGTGAGCATACAGAATGTGAAATAATAATCTGTAAATGTGAGCATTTTGGAAGAATTCTTAACAACAAATTTTCATATGAAAGCTGCTAGCACTGTTAAATCTAAAATCTGCCTTTAAATCTGAGCCCTACCCCCCTCCACATAAAAGATCAAATCTTGAGTAGAATGGCATTTTGAGTAAGTAAAAAAGATAAAAATTTCCTATTAAAAATATGATGTTTCAACTCAGCAGTGATGTTTGTCCAATGAGAATGAACTACTTGAAGTTTTAGGCCCAAAACTCTGAGCACAATGGGTGTTAAGCAGTGACTGTTTGTTCACATAATTGTATCAGTTATGGGAACATTAATGGTAATGATGCTTACGTTCAAAGCACATTTGCCAAGCCATGCTGCGGTAAGTATATTAGATTTAAATGTCTTAACCTCTTTTAGTCAGCAAAGAAAATAGTATTCTACATGACAGTAACAGTTCCATAAAATTTCTCTTTGCCATTCTTAGTTCCAGCATTTTAAATGACCAAACCCAAATGTGCCCACATCCCATCTGTGTGGAGGTCAAAGCTAAATGTGTCAAGTAAATTCCTGTCGACTTCAACTGAAAACAAACCGTGGAAAAAACAACACATTCCATTACTAGACTGATACCAACCTGCTTCTAACTCCAAACCCAGAAGAAAGCCTATGGTTATTTGAAAATACCAGTACACTCACTTAATATTTAAAAATACCAGTACACTCACTTAATATTTTCCCTTATCACAGGGGCTAGAAAATAAGCAACAGAGAATAAATTAGACCCCAGACTGTTCTCTTGGAACCAGCCAACTCTCTTCCGTTCCTTGGAGCAAATGAGAAATGACCTTCACTTTAGCACTCAGAAACTGGATAGGCTCTTAAATCGTGAAAAGTGGCTGCTTTTCAAGCTGTGAAGTAAAAGCTTCAGGAAAGAGAGTTCGCTCCAAAGTAAAAGACACCTAATGAGAATAGCAAACAGTTTAATGCAAACTTGGAGTCGTTTGCTTTCAAAAGAAAGAGCAGCAACAACGTCAAAATCCACAGGCTTTACAGCTAGGCATTGTAGAAAACTTTGCATGAGAAGAATGCTCACAGCTCTTCAAGAGGAGAGGAACTTTGCAGTGAAAAATTAGTTGTGAGTAACTTACCAGCAGGCCTCCACCTAAGATGCCTGAAAAGAACCACACGAAGCGACTGAGGTGGTTGTCATATGCGTACTTTGTTTCCCCGTTAGGAAAGTAGAGCAAAATATTAGCTACGATGCTGAGGACAGAAAACCACACCAGAGAGTGTCCAATGTATCTTGCACACTTGCCAAGGCGCATGATGGTAGCAGGAACCCTACAGGCTTTCCCCCTTTCCTCTCTTCAGCTCAGAGATGCCCCAGATCGGACTTTGTGGAGAAAGCAGGCGCGATTCCCAGCCCATTCCTACTACCACTTAAATAGTTCCAGTTCTTAAGGCCAGTAAATAAGGTACTATGCTTTCATTGGTCCAGACTTCAGGCTCCGGCTGGGGTGGAGGGATGTGAAGAAATGCCCCGCCCTTCAAATGAAATCCTTGGGACGAGGAAAACAGGAGTAGGATGTGAGAAAACAGCCTCAGTCACAGGCAAGAGAGAAAATGAGTAATCCTCTGTGCAGCTTGCTTACCGGGTATAGATGACGGGAAGTCTGGCACGGCTTCTAGTAACTGCCTAGACCCCGTGCTGGGACGCTTCGAGGCTTTGGAAAGAGTTGTGATTTTTTTCTCTTGCAGCCATTTGGACAGCTTCCAGGTTGTCCTCACTTCTGCATCAGCACGGATTTAATGTGCGACCTGGGGCAAGTTTCCTCAGCTCTGAGCTCATTTCCTTGTCTGTTTAAGACAGGGTGCCCAAGCTGTCATCCACAGATTCAAGGAGGCTGCTGGGAAAATTACAGAGTGGCTTCCTTTCCTCTGCCTAAGGCTAGCTCTGCAGGACGGCTCCCATAGCCTGTTTCCCAGGACAGCACTGCTGAGTGCATCTGCCCCACAGCAAGACAGTACCCAACAACACAGCAGCTCGAATATTTCTGACTAATGCTACCCCAGAAACGAAGGAAGGCCCACAGCATGGCTTGGTGGGGGGGGAATGGAAGAAGAGAGGGACCCATGTGCCCTTCCTTGATAGGTCAGAAGAGGAAGCTGAGAAAGGCTGATGTAACCCCAAACCATAGAGCAGGATACAAACTAGCCACTCAACACTATGTGAGAGGCCAACAATAAATGGGACCGACATTTTAGTAACATGGGATTAACCTGGGCTGAGGTCACAATGCCAGCTGGGCTGAAGAATTAAATGAATGGAAGTGCAGGAAAGCCTGAACCCCCTGGATGTGTGCAGATGTGTCCCCATAAAAGCTTCACTCTGTCACCAATACACTTCTAACAACGGGGTATGTGGTCTCTCTGCTTGATTGTGAGTCCCATTTAGAAAGAGTGTCCCACAGCTGGTAAGGCTGCGATGGTGATATAGGCAAAGCACTTAGAAACCACATGAAAAAAAAAAAAAAAAAGCGCCCATTCCTTTCCTCACTTTGTTTACAGAAGCAGAAGAGAGCCTGGAAGCCTGGCATCTTCGCTCCTTTATACTGTGTGCTGTACTTACATGAACATGCTCATATATAAATCACTCAAGATGTATCTGTCTAGAAACTGGTGACACCCAGCCAGTCTCATTCTCCTTCAAGGAGGCAGGAGTAAGATAAAGGACCAAGCATCTTACTGTCAATCTCCTATGCTTCCAAAAGGTCGCTGGTCTTTGGTCATTGTGGATTAGAGAAACAGCTGAGTATTGTAAAATGATTTTTAATTGCTTTTAATATAATTTAGTAATATTTATTATTTTAGAAACACTTATGATACAAAGGCAATGTTAAACATCACAGACATCTGACAAAGAGATTGTCTTCTTTGGCAAATAATAGCCTAATAGACAAAAGACTACATTCCCTGACTGCTATCAGCATACACACTGTCCAATCTAAACAAACAAAATAAAAATATAAAAACTGTCAAAGCCTGCCTAAACAAAATAAATCAGTCTTTCCCAAAATACCCTACTTCTAAAGAGACTTGTCAAACATCCTAGGCCAATAGCCAGAAAGGTGGAAGCTCTCACTGTACAGAACACGTCACTCTGTACATGAGGGCAGCTATTCATGGTGGGAGGCTATACTGTGGGGCTCTCATAACAGCCTACAGGGAACCAGCTGGCTCCCCAGGCCATCAGTCTCTTCAGAACACTTGCAGAACATCACTCTTATGCCATTGCCCTGTTCTTCCTCTAAACATAAAGCTCACCTCTGTACACTGAAGATGAACTTCGGGTCAGCTGACAACTTTATGTATTTCTCTTCACAGTACGTTGATTAAATCACATCTCTCCGTGTTTTCCCATAGTTTATCTCTCTAAGTGGCATAATAGGCCCTCTGCCTTGCAGCTTTGTGCACTGAGGCAAGTCACCTTCAGGACAGACCCCTGGTCTGCTCAACAACTAGAATGGATGAATGTCTGAACCTGTGGCTCAGTCTTAGCAAGTCTGTAAATGTGCAGCTATGATGGCTTTTCTCTTCTCAGAAAAAAACAGTGCCCTGTGTTAAAAAAAATCACTTTCTCATTGTTTCTAGAGATTCATAAACTAACTGAAGCTAATTAATAGATCCTCTTTATACTTCTCAAGGTGTTCTCAGTCTAGAGACACTTCATTCACACATGAAGATTTAGATCCTACCCTCAACATAATGAATAGAAACTTTTAGATGAAAAGCGCCAATATGCACTTTTGGTTTTGGTTTTTGAAACAGGGTTTCTTTGTGTAACAGCCTGGGCTGTCTGGTAACTCACTCTGTAGATCAAGCTAGCTTCACACTTGAAAAAATCCTCCTGCCTCTGCTTCTCTAGTGCTGAGACCAAAGGTGTGAGCCACCACTGCCCTGTTCAATGTGCATTTTTATCACTTTATATCAGTCATTTGTTCTCTCAAGTTCAGGAACCAAAACCCCCAATAAAGTGTCCCTCCTGCCTGACGTTCCCTGAGGACCATCTTTAATGCTCTTCAGCTGTGGCCACTTTACCGTAGAACACAAGCTGCTAAGGCAGGGCCTGCTGCAAAGATTGGATGTAAGGTATATTCAGATAAACTCACAAAATTGCCTTGTCCCTTTGGGAGAACAAAGGAGGGGCACAGGGTAGCCAAGAACCTGTGATTCTTCTCCCTCAACCTTTTGAGAACAGAGATCACAGGCATGGCTGCCAGTAGAAACAGAATTGTTTCTGGTGTGGGTTTCTGGTTTAAAACTAAGTATCCTTTGGGGGAAAATTTCTTAATCATCTGTCCGTGTTGTTAACTAAAACTAGGTCAGGAGGTAATCATGTCTCCATTTTGCCAAGAACCTGTTTGATATGCACAATTGCTACCTCCACTGAGACTTTATGTCTTAGTTCACCCCACAATGCTTGGTGTTGCTCCTGCCTCTGTTTCTGCTCTGAGCCTCGTCTTCCAGGATTAATATGTAGGATTCTATTCACAGGCAAGTTGAATTTCCCTGATGTGAAAATCTGAAGCCTGGAATGTTCCAAAACCTTTTCAGCACTGATGTGATAGCACATATTGAAAAACTCCACATCTGATCTCATGTCATCAAAATACTGGTTCAGGGCCTGGGGATGTGCTTTGTGGGTACTTGCTTTGCATGTGCAAGGTCATAACATAGTTTGAACATAACATAGTTATAGCAAGGTCATAACTAAGTTGATCCTTAGCATGGCAAATAATAACAATAAATAAATAACCCCCAAACTAAAGATGCATTCAAAATATTTACTGCTAGAATTAGCTTTAGTTCATTTGTATTATGCTAAGTGTACACATGAGATGTTAAGTGACTTTCATGTTCAAGCTTGGGTCTTATCCCCCATGTATTTCCTTATAAATATGAAAGCATTCCAAATGTAATCTGGATGTTGTGGTATTGAATGAAGGAGAATAAACCCACATAATTTCCCCAAAGACCTCTGAAGACCCATCCAGTGATGTTCATTCCACTCCCACTGTTCTCCATCCCATCACACCCTGCCCTAACATTGCTGAATCCCCATCCCTGAAACTGCCCTGTGTGATCCCTTCTCTCTCACCCACAGACTGTGGACACCTCTGCGCTGCCCACCACTATTGCCATGTTTGACATAACACCCAGTGAAACACGAGTGTTTAGTAAACTATTGTTAAATATTTGAATGCATAAAACAAGTGAATTAATGTTTCTTTAAAAATTCATGTTTCATGAATAAATTTTTTATTTACTCATTTTAGGTGTGGATTTTTTTTTTTGTCTACATACATGTCTGTGAACCGTGTGTACATAACTTGTGCCTGAGGAGGACAGCAGAGAGAGTCAGATCACCAGATCCCAGGGAGCTGGAGTTACTAGTGGTTGTTAAGAGCCATAAGGGTGCTTGCAATCAAACCAGGTCCTCCGGAAGGGGAGCCAGCACCCTTAACTGCTCAGCCATCTCCCAGTCCTTTGATGTTCTTTAAGTTTCTTAATAGGATGAAAATCGAATGCCTCTTCTCTCTGTGCTTCCTGTGAGCTCATGATCCCATTTCTAAAGCCTTCTGGGCCATTCACATCATTTTTCCTTGGCCCTGACATCACCTGGCTACTTAGTCTGCTGCAAGTTATCTGTGTCTTGGTTTCTATTATCTATTCATTTCTGATTACTGTCTCCTAGAATATGTTTCTAATGAATGGCTGGAAACACAACCATAAACAAAACAAAGCTTTTGCTCAATGAAAAGGAAACTTGACCTTTTTTTTTAATAAGTGAACTACAGACTGTCTAAGATGATTATGAATGTAAAAGAGGGATTTAGGTGAAGGACGGGATGAAGAGGACCTCTCTGAGACAGAAAATAAAATTGACCTCATGGAATGTGATGTGAAGAAGTGAGTCAGTATGTATAAAGCTTGAAACACATGGTGTTTAGTAACAACACAGTTCTCATTATTTATTACTTACTTCCTAATTTCAGTGACCCATTCTCCCAGGCAAGATGCCTTAATTTCATGTATGATACATTTTGTTTATTTTTTTTAAGATTCTGTCAGCCTGATATCATTGGTTCTCTTCATTGTTTCTGATAAATATTTAAATACTAGAGCCCCACAGCCTTGGCTCACTTGTAACTCCTGACACCTCTGGAACAAAGACACAGACAGATAGATGCCTCTGGGAGGAATCGTTTTTACTACAGTGTAGAGCTGCAGATCCTTGAGTACTGGGTGCAGGCTCTCAGACCTCTATTTCAGACTCCATTCTGCCCTGCTTCACCCTACCACTGCTCCCTGGGCTGAACTCATTGCTTCTTCAAGGATGCCTTCCAGGATACTGTACAACTGCCCTTCCTGACTGCTCAGGATTTTATTTTTGACATAACAACCCCTCCACTGTGGTACCCACCATATTTTGATGTATGATTATGTATCCTGGTCAGCCCAGACTGACTCGGACACACCCCACAGAGTTGTACCTTCCACTCACTCTACAAAGGTAGGACAGTTGACGCAATGTCAACATTTCAGTGACTTTTAATAAACACTTGAATTAAATATTTGTTCACATAAATAGGTTGAAGTTGAGTATGTTTGGTTTTAAAGTTAGTTGCCTTTAAGAAAAGTCAACACTCTTTTTGCTTGTTGGCTGTCTGAAGACAAGATGGGTCACCAGCAGCTCTACTGAAGTCATCCATGCATATTCGGCCAGGGGTCTCGCTCTTGCCACGTCTGCTCTAATCGCCATGGTCTGATCTGGAAATTCGGGATGAACATGTGCCAGTACACAAAAGACATAGGCTTCATTAAGTTGGACTAAGCTACTCTGAATGGATTATTCATGACTGTCTACCCAGTGAAACAGATCATGCTCATCTTTGTACATAAAGAATAAAAAAAAGTGAAGACTTCCAAAAACAAAAACAAAAAAAAGGAAAGGTCAACAACATAGCTAGGCAAAGTCAGTACTTATCCTGTTTGTGTATGTAGGAAAATAGGTGTGCATGGAAGCCAGGGGTTTGATTGAGGCTTCTTCCCTAATTTCTTAGTCACCTTAGTTTGTGAGACAGTCTCTCACTGAACCAGGAACTCACCAGTTTGTTAGAGTAGGAGAATGAGCTTCGGGACCCCCTGTTCCTGCCTTCCCAGGGTTGGGGTGACAGGCATGCACTGCTGGCCTCTGCTCACCTTTTCATTTTTCACGTGGTTGCTGGGGATCCAAACTCAGATCCTCGTGTTTGCACTAAAAACACTTTATCAACTGTCCTATCTTACAGCCTTAAAAATAATAGTATTTAAATCTAAAAACATTCGGTGTTATTCATTATTCACAAGCACATGATATACACTTCTATGCTTGTTTGTACACTCCATCTAGTGTGCATGATAAAAGTTCAAGAATAAGTCCCAAGAAAACGTCTATGATACCAAGTGCCATCCTAATATGGCTTTTCATGCTGAGGAAACCTCAAGAGAGTGACTGGCTCCACTTTTCCACTTCCATAGATCACAGTGAACATCTTACAGTTAAAGATGTTTAAAAACAAAACAACCTTCTCCAGGATTATTGAGATGATTGGCAATGAAATTGGGTAACCTAACCCTCTGAATGCAGAAGACAGTCTAACGGTGTAGGCAGTTTATGAAGCCTCTTGCAGTAGGTCAGTAGTTATTCCTGGTGCATGAACTATCTTCTCAGAGTCTATTCTCTACAGAGGAACACCTTACTCAGCCAAATACTGGAGGGGAGGGGCTTGGACCTACCTCAACTGGATATGCCAAACCAAACTGACTCACCTTGGGATTCCTTGCCCTCCCTAGGAAGTGGATGGGGTGGGGGGAGGCTGAAGGAGGATGGGAAGTAGGTGGAGCAGTGGAGGGTACCAGAAAAAACTTTTAAATAAAAAAATACTAAAAAATAAAATTAAATTAAAAAGTAAATACACAGAAAAAAATTAAGAGTCCTCAATTCCTAGAAAAAAAAAAAAAAAAAAGAAACTTGAAATTAGAAGCCTATGGTTCCCTGTGCTTGTGAGAGTCTAAAGAAAGATGTAAAGGTGGCTTTCCTGCCTCCTGGTTGTATTCTTCTGTATCTGTTTGCTTTCTTGTTTGGAAGACACCAGTTTCTTACTCCATGAGCATGACAAGTGTTATAACTCACACATAATAACCCTGCTCATTAGAGCTAATGATTGTAAGTAACAAAAGCCAGCTCAGCTGCCTTAGCTAAAGAAGTATTCATTATGAATTTGAAGATGAGAATAACAGATGGGATCACGGGACCAGGAGACAAGGGGAAGCCAGAGGGCCTTTGTCATTGTCCCCCTGACTTTTTTTGGTTCTCTCTGTCAGTGTGCCTTCATTTCCCATCACAGAGTCCACATGAAAGAATACAGCCGTACATGTTTCCTCGGATCATGAGACCTGTGCCAGGAGCAGGTTCCAAGGGTAAGACTGCATCAGAGGTCCCACCTGAGGCCTGTACAATTAACTATTGGCTGCTGGCAGCCATCTCTGCAGTCATAGGAAGGAAGTCATCACTGTGCTAGTCACTGTGCCTGAAGCCATGCAGAGCAGCACCGAGTGAGTCCAGGGCATACCCATAGCTGGAGTCCACTAATGTAGGCGAGCTGTAGTTTTCTTTATGTGAAACTATAATCATGGCATACAACCAGGGGAGAGTCTAGGAGAACAGTGTCAAGTTGTCTTACACTCAGCTGCCTGCCTTTCCCCCTTTTGATTGCAGCTCAGTTTGTTCTTGGGTTGAAATCAAATTCTTGGTTCCAGATTAAACCAAAGTTAATTTCACCCTGATCCTCTTATGCTTTGTTGTCCTCACCTTTCTCTGGCAGTTCTGGTTGAGCATCTCACAGCAGCCCCCTGCTGAGGAATCTCCAAGGCTTCCTCTGTGTTTTTCAAACAAAACACTCCCTGTGTTTCCTGGACCACAACTGAAAACTCAAGATGTGAGTGTGGCCCTCCCTGCCCAGCAACAGGCTTGTCACCATGCCCAGTGACAGGCTAGTCCCAGTGGATGGCTTAGATAGGGGTTTTTAGAACGTGCATGATTCAACTCATGTATATGCACTAAAAAAAAAATTGTAAGATTTGTCTCCCCAATGGAGTATTGGTTCCTTGGATTTTCTATAACTGATAACTGTAACCTAGCATTTGAGCCAGCCTTTCTATAGAGGGGAGTATAAAGTCTCCAAAACCAAATGTGCAAATTTGGCTCTAGGAAAACAGTTTCTGAAGCTGGTCAGGAAATATATTTTAAGTTCTACCCTCAAGGGATTCTGATGAAAAGCCAGAACTGAAAGTCACTCACTGATGGAGGTGGTCCAAACTTATAGCTTTATAAACAATTCTTCTGAGGTCCAGTTGAAAAGAAAAGCCAAAGATTAAAACAAAGGTGGGGAGGGATTGGGAGGAGAAGAGGGAGAGGAAATGGTAATCAGGATTATTATATAAGAAAAGAATCTATTTTCAATAAAGGGGGAGTTGCTTCAAATAATAAATAACTCAAATATTAAAGCTATACAGGTTGTCTGTCTACACATTTATAATCACATGGTTTTTCCTGTGAAATGGGATCAAGAGGCATCAGACTCCCAACTCTGCCTCCATCATGGGGGAGGCCAAGTTCTCTCCTGCTGGCATACTTTTCTACAGCTGGCGGACAATGTCAGTAACTGTCCAGACCTCCGAGGTCATACTTACTCAGTTTCATTGCATTGAGAGTGAAGGTAGCAGAAGGAACATTAATATGCCTGCTACTCCCATGCTGGTAGCTAAACTTCCCAGGTGAGAAAATTAGAGTCCATGTGAGCAAAGCAAGCAGGCCAGGCCACCAGGCTAGCAGATATCAAACAGGATTCTTCCAAGTTCAGTCTCTCTGATTCAGGCAGCCAGTCTCTTTTCTGCATGTTTGGTTCAGTTTTCAATGTTTCATCTGGCTGGTGAAAATCAGACTTAGGGATTTCTTATCTACAAACTATAATTTCAAGACCTTCACCCTTTGAACTCTACCTTACTGAGACATGTGGGTTTAAGGGTCATTCGGCATCTTTTATGTAAGATGCTCCACTGATGTGAGCTGAATGGCCTGAACCATGCCTGACAACGGAAAGCTTAAATGAAGGCTGGTCTCCAGATGCTCCATGTCAGTTACTGGAGCACACTGGACTCAAGGCAAACAGGAGCTACACAGTTAAATAAACATTGTCTGCATTCAGAATAAGACATAAGAACACCTCATCCAGGCATGCGTGGACCTGTAATTTTGGCATTTTTGGAGGCAGAGACAAAAGGACATCAGGTTTAAAGAAAACCTACATAGTTCTCTCTCTCCCCTCTCCTCTCTATCTCTCTCTCCCCCCTCTTCTCTCTCTCTCTCTCTCTCAGAAAAGAGCCTATTCTCTTTTATTTCTTTCCTGCTGATCTAAATTGTAAGAAGATTCACCTACCTGCCTTGCCCACCTGCCCTTTCAGGCCTTATACAATAGAATGCTTGCTTTTTGAGGGAAAGTTGGGTGTTGATCTGTCCTGCTCGCCTTTGGTATTATTTAAAGCTCCCTGGGTTGCTGATGCCGTGGACATGAGAAGGGTGATTTTCAGCATCACATTTCAGGTATCCTTGGTGACAGAGGAGCTTTTTCATGCCATATGCCATTGGGTTGTGAATGAAAAAATATCCTGTGGAATATCTGTGTCAGATGTTACTCTTAGCAACTGAACTTGAAGCCTACTTATGATGCAGTATGAGCATGCTCCAAGTAATCATTATGAATCTCACTTCATGCTTTCCTGAAAGCTCGTGGCTCTGCTACTTTCAGTCAAACTGGTTTCTGTAGCTGTCAAATACCAACGTGGCAAATTTCCCACTGATACTGACCAGACTGAAAACTCAGGTTACTGCTGATATTACCCTGGGGAATTTTATCAGGGATGGCCTTACAAGAGTGGAAAGTTGAGCCGTGTGTGTGTGTGTGTGTGTGTGTGTGTGTGTGTGTGTGTGTGTGTATGTGTGTGTGTGTGTGTGTGTGTGTGTGTGTGTGTGTGTGTGTGTGTATGTGTGTGTGTGTGTGTGTTAGATACTATGGAACAGTGACAGATCTAGACAGGCTATGAGGTTCACTGATGGCCAAAGGGAGCATTTGGCCTGCCCACCTCCTTGTTTCCAGTCTCTGCCTTGTTTGGATGCAGGAGAGTTGGATCTGGAGTAAGCACTGGCTTGGAGTCTAACATAACAATAAAGCCTCAGCTTTCCTACCCAGAAAGGGAGCTGAGATGCTAACTAGATGAATCATCTAGGGACAATCCACTTCATTGTGTTAGGCTCCTACAGAAACTCCTTCCCATTGCCCACTTGAACTGTTAGCCTGGGCTGTTCCAAATGCCATGATTTGTCTTTAGTGCATCCTGGGTGAGATGGAAATTAAATTTTCAGATGCAGTCATGTGAAGAATTATGAAGAGATTGGAATCCCTATTTCAACATAAAAATTGTCTGGGATTTTAATAATGCATTTACTTCTTGCTCAAAGGGAACCAGATAAGCTTCTCTATGGAGACTCTTCAGGATAGCTGTCTCTCAGAAGAGTGAAATCAGGTGTTTGGAAGTATGGGGAGGGGGAAATCATAATAGTAAAGTGAGCTGAAGATGTGGGACACTACCTTGGTCTCCTTCTGCAGGTTTAGGTCCCTTTGGAAGGTGATTTTCAGCCTCCCCAACTATCTCACTGGCCATCCTTTCAGAGATCCTAATGTTCTCTTCACTAAACTGGTGCATTTTAGGACAAAGTTACATCTAAGTTTGGTGTGAAGCTCTTCTAAATTCCCTTTTCCCCTGCCAGAAATAGACACATGTGTTCATGTTTTTCTACAATGCTGAAACTCGTTGTAAAACAATGAATTCACAAGTTGTATCAGTTTTGCTCCTGCGATTTACCAAGTAATTCTGATTTCTCTTGGTGGCTGGACATTGCAATCACAGCTTCTTTTATTCTGATCTTAATTATTGTCAAGGTGTGGCAGTGTATGCCCTTGATCTCAGCACTTGAGGAAGGAAAAGGCAGATTGCAGGTCTCTGGAGGTTTGAAGCCAGCCTGGTCTACATAGAGAGTTCCAGTCTATCTAGGGCTACATAGTGAGACTAAAAACCAACCATAATTATTAACACTAACTCTTGAATCACATCTTATTATACTTTGCAGTTATATACAGAATATTACATAATATGTAATATATCACAAAACAGAAAGGATTTCAAAAAAATGGATTAACGGAGCCTCAGATATCAGAAGGCAGAGAGCTGATGCATATGTGGAGAGTCACTAGATGTGTTTAGAAGAGACCTTCATTAATCTGGTTGAAGACTTTCTGGAGACCTACAGAGCCACATTCTTGGGCTTCAGGGTAAAGTAGAGCCCCAGAGGCATTGGACCAGGACCTGACAAAGAACAACTCAGATGGGTGACTTCAACTGTGGCTAGAGCATCAAGGACTAAGGGACACTCAGGGGTCCAAATGTCTGTCAGCCCCCCCCCCCACATACAAAATAGTTGACCTTACAATTGTCATTTTCTGTAGTTCAGGTAAGCTATTGTTCACCTGGTCATCATGATGTGTTTGGTAAATTCTACATGGTTTCTTTGTTGTAGTTTTAATATATCATGTGCCCAGACATTCCCAATCCATTTTGTGGGATGGCACCTTTTAACCCTTAAAAATAGTGTCAGCCCATACCTCACGGACAGTGATAGACATGGAGGTAATGGTGTCAACACTTAAGACATTGCTTTCTGAGAGTTATTCCATTTCTGTATTAGTGGCCACAATGAAGCCAGATGTCTTTGTTTAAGACAGAGTTCCTAGGGAAAGGGAAAGCTTTGAAAGCCACTGCTTTACATGACATGTTGTCACTTAGAGCAGGACACAGTCTGGACTCAACATTAGGTTCCCTAGAAACCTTATGTGACATTTTACAGGGCAATCTGTCCGCTTTGCATAGACTAACAACAGATGATTGGAGATAGTGGCTCAGTGGGTAATGTGTCTGCTATATATTAGGACGTAAGTTTGGGTTCTCAGCACTCATATAAAATCAGTGTGTGTGACATGCACCTGTAGCCCCAGTCACAGATCCGGCAGATCTTGGTCATACAGCCTAACTCCAAGTGAAAAGCAACAGGTGATATCAACAATTTCTGGCCTCCACATGGGTCCATATGCCCCAGGACACACATTTGTGCACATACCAAATACACACATGAAAAAAATAGAAAGATATTCTTTCTAAAACATTTACCTATAATTTGTGTGCATACCTCAGTGTTTGTGTGGGTATCATGTACAGGCAAAAGACTGTAAAGGTCAGGAGAGCATCAGATGCCCTGGAACTGGAGATGCTGATGGCTGTGAGGCACCGGGTGGATTCTGGAAACCAGTCTTGAGTCCTAGGCAAGAACAGCCAACAATAAGCTTTCAATGACTGAGTCATCTCTCCAGTACCTGAATGGATTTCTTAAAGAGAAATGTTCTCACAAAAGAATAATGTCCCTGACAAATTTGCTTTCTTTTTGTAAAGGATTTTGAGCTGGCTTTTCCATTTGTCATTCCTCAGTCAAGTTCTCATCCATAGGAAAATGATTCAAAAACTGCTTCCTGAGTAGTCACTGTGTGCTGGGCATGAGCCTAACATTACATGTACTTCCCATTCAATTCTCATGTTCCTGGAACTGCTGAGTTCAGAGCATGTGTCCTGGCAGCCCTAACAAACCAGGATCAGGCGCACATTCTCAACAGGCCAGTTAAAGAAACAAATGCATTAATAATGAAAAAAAAGAAAGGAAGAAAAGATTTATTCAATGGAATCACACTGAGAAGAGAAAGGTGAGGTTCAAGAGACCCCACACCCTGTGATGGCTAATCCTGGCTATCAATTTGACAGGATATAAAATCAACTAAAAGGTAAGTTGACAGGCACCCCTAGGAGAAAGTTTCTTAATCAGATTATTTTAAGTGGGAACACCTGTTCTATTGTGAGTGACACCTTGTGGTGGCAGCATCTGCTGGTGACAGCCCTGTTAAAAGGACCTGGAAGAAGAACAGCTTTGCTCTTTGCTTTCTTGCCCTCACTCTTTCTGGAAATTCATCTAACCTGCTACTGGCACAGCTGCACTTCTTCACTGATGCTTTCCTCAAGCTTCCTATGCATACTCAAGTCCAGCATCTCTCAGTCCTCCTCTGGGCCCACAATGCCAGACTGGGAATGCTGAGACCTCCAACCTCATGGACTGAAGAGCTACTGGATTCTTAGCTATTATTAGACTACCCAGACCATATTGTGTAAGTCAGCTCATAAATCTCTTCTCAATATATACTCATCCTATTGGCTCTGTTCCACAAGGGATCCATGATTAATATAGATACTGGTGCCAAGAAAAATAGGATGTTGCTGGTTTTAGACCTGACTTTGCAGCATTTTATGCCTTTGACCATTTGTGGATAATTTTAGAACCTTGGGCTGAAAAGGCCATTGAATTCCCCGAGCTTAATGAAATGTAATGGGAGCTTGGAAGATAATGTACAATGGAAGTCTGTCCTGGGACATTTCAGAGGGGAGCAAAATTTAAGACCTAAATTAGGGGTCATTCATGTGCTATTTTGACTAAGAATTTATATTTGCTGGTCATACTGAGGCTGAAGAAGCAGCTGTGATTTTCAAAGAGGTCAGAATCATTGCATTTACAGAGGGAGATCCAAGCTCCCAGGCAGGCAGTGGTGGCACATACTGTTAGTCTCAGCACTGAAGAGGCAGAAGCAGGATGATCTCTCTGTTGAGTTCTTGGCTGTCCTGAAACTTGCTTTGTAGACTAAGCTGGCCTCGAACTCAGATCTGCTGGGATTAAAGGCATAGCTCATCACTCCCAGATCTTTCCCCATGCTAGGACTAAAGGAATGAGTTACCACTCTCTGATCCTCCTGGATTGACTGTGAATGAATCCCTTCTCTGATATTCCAGACTGGTTTTATTAAATATATAACATATCACCACAGGGATCAGCCTGCTATGATCCAGGGAAGTCAATGCTTGGCAATGTGTATGCCTTCCACCTGGAACTGGTTCTGAAGACATAAAGAATGCAAGATTATGGGGTTGCAAAGAGAAGCCAAGAGTTGATGCCTTATTTCAGGGACAGAGTTCCTGAAAAAAAAGTCAGGAGAGGACACCATGAACATAAAACCCGAGTTGCAGAGGAAACCAATGGATATTAGAGATGCTAGGAGCATGGAAAATCCAGCAAAAACAGCAGCAGATGTGGAATCAAGTTAACATTGGATTATGAGACTGTGTGTACAGATGGCAAAATGGGAGAAGAAAGGTACCCCGATCTCTTTGGAATTCAGATGATCATGACTGAGTTCCACACACCAGACATTAAGTCATAATGCTAAATTCTGGGTCTTTCTTTGATTTATTTGTTTCTATGCTCAAGCTCTTTTCTTCTGAAATAATAAATATTTAACTTAACTTTTTTATTTTATGGTATCTTACAGTTAAGAGACTTTACATTTTTAATAGACACGAAACTTATAAACTACTCAGGTTTTTTTTTTAAACTATGAGACATTTGTTTTGTTTAGGTTTTTACAGTTTTTTTTATTACATACCAATCACTATTCCCCTTCCCTCCCTTCTTCCCAGCCACCTCTCAGCCACCATCCACTCCTCAGAGAGGATAAGGACTGAGGGAGGTGTCAGTACAGTCTGTCATATCAAGTTGAGGCAGGACCAAGACCAGGACCTAGTATCAAGGCTGAGCAAGGTATACCTCCATAGGGAATGGGCTCCAAAAAGCCAGTTTTGTACTAGAAATAAATTCTGGTCCTACTACCAGAGGCCCCACAGTCTGACCAGGACACACAACAGTCATCCATATTCAGAGGACCTATTTCAGTCCCACACAGGTTCCCCAGTTGTCAATCAAGAGTCCGTGACCTCCCAATAGCTCAGGTCAGCTGTCTCTGTGGGTTTCCTCATCATGGTCATGACCCATTTGCTAATATAATCTCTCTTCCCTCACTTCAGATAGACTAGGAGCTCAACCCAGTACTTAGCTGTGGATCTCTGCATCTGCTTCCATCAGTTGCTGGATGAAGGTTCTATGATGACAATTAGGATGGTCATCAATTTGATTACAGGGGAAGACCAGTTCAGGCACCCTCTCCACTATTCTTGGAGTCTTAGCTGGGCTTATGTTTGTGGATTCTTGTGTATTTTCCTAGCAGCAGATTTCTTCCTAATCCTGAAATGGCTCCCTCTATCAAGATATCTCTTTTGCTATTCTTTCTCTCTGTCCCTTCCCCAATTTAACCATCCCATTCTCTCATGTTCCCTTCCCACGTCCCCTTGCCCCCTCTCCCCTGTGGTCCCAAATTACTCAGGAGATCTTATCTATTTCATCTTCTCAGGGGGATCTATGAATGTCTCTCTTAGGTTCCTCCTTGTTACCTACCTGCTCAGAGGTTGTGGATTATAGCCTGGTTATCCTTTGCTTTCCTTTATGTCTAAAATCCACATATAAATGAGTGCAATGGTGTTTGTCTTTCAAGTCTTGGAGAGATCAGGGATACAAGAAACATACCTAAAGTTAATAAAGGCAATATACAGCCAGCCAACAGCTAACATCAAACTAAATGGAGAGAAACTCAAAGCAATCCATCAACATCAGGAACAAGACAAGGATGTTCACTCTCCCCATATCTATTCATTATATACTCAAAGTTCTAGCTAGGGCAATTAGACAACAAAAGGAGATCAAGGAGATACAAATTATAAAGGAAAAAGTCAAACTTTTGCTTCATATATAACAATGATGATATAATAATTGTATACTTAAGTGACACAAAAATTCTACCAGGGAACGCCTATGACTATGGGACTTATAAAATGAACCCAAAGTTGTGAAGAGTAGATTAAGTATAATGTATATATTGACATAAGCGTGGCCAAGTCAAGTACCTTAGCACCTCAGAGTCATGTGAATGAATGCAAAGCCTTCCCCTGATCTGTTTTCAATGTTAACAGTGTAGATAGAAATTATCACCTTAGCTTCCTTCTACTCTGGGTGATTGTGTTTCCTGGCTGCTAGTGTGTCTTCATCAGAGGACATGGCCCACTGAGCCAAACCTTTCTGGATAATGTCTGTGTGGCTCTGTCCCCTCATTGCCCTGTCAGCTCAGTCCCTAAGGCCATAAAAGTCACAGCATAGCCCATAATTTAGAAAAAAGTCAACTGAATGCTATGATGGCAACTGTAATTCCAACCTCCTATGGAGACAGAGACATAAGAATCATTTAGAATTGGACCAGCTAACTTCTGCAGAGGCAGAAGCCACAAGAAAGATCCTTCCTTAGCAAGGTTGAAGGGAAAAGCTGTCCCCCGACATTTGTCCTTCAATCTTTAATACATGCTTACATGCTGCATGGCATATTTGCTCCTAAACACACACACACACACACACACACACACACACACACACACACTCAAGATAAATAAATAAATAAATAAATGTTTTAATTTTCAAAAGAACAGTTTAGAGACTATTAGTAAGCTTGAGTATTGGCTGTTATGAGATAATAGCATTGTATAACTGTCGACTTTGGTTATGACTTTGTTAATAGTGGCAAAATCTTCCCAGCCTACAAATGCAGCTAAAGGATATATGGAAGGCTTAGGCAAGATTCTGAAAACTTCAGTGAGTCTGCAAATATTTCAAGACAAAAAGTTTTTTTAAAAAAAAAAAATGAGTTAGATTTCACCATTAAAATTGCACTAGAAATAATTCTGAGAGACCTTTGACTCTTGGAAAATGCCAGGACTGTGAAATGAAAGACATCATGCCACACAAAGGGTATGACTGACACATCACCTTTTGTCACTTCTTGGTGGCTTGCTTTGCTTTTTGGAATCTGAAGTAAAATACTGGCCAGTTGTGACTAATTCCTACATATTGTTTCTCTAGGACCCATAATTTTGGGCTTGGTGGGCAATAAAGATTGTGTGATGGTGTGTTGTAGCATCTGTGGGCTGAATGCCCTCATCCTCTTACCTGCTGACAAATGCTGAGATAAAATGTTAGTCAAGCATAGCCAGGCCCCTTGGTGCTATCCCTAGTCTAAGCAACTTGGCTCGTACAAAGCAAGCCCCTTCCTAGAGAGCAGTCTGACTGCAAAGACTAGTGAAAAAAATCACACACACCTCTGTTCTCACCTGGAACAGTCCACAAGGCCCGCCGAGTCACAGAGCATCTTAATGGGCTATGCTTGGGCTTCTGTTGCATCTGTGAGACAGTTAATCTTCTGGTGACATCTGACCCTTCTTCTTGTGATTCCTGTACTTTACAGATGATGACTACCAGGTCATGCTACCAAAACACAGCACATTCCTCACTATGAAGAATCTGTTATCTAGGAAGCTGGTCTCACCATTTTATACATGCCTGCCTCTCACATCCTGAGCTCTAGATCACCTAGCTAATGATACCTCCTTCCTATGATATGTAGGCAGAAACACAAATAAGGTGAATTCTAAAATGTGTTTTTCATATTTTTAATGTAGCAATAGAACCCAAAAGAAATAAGCTCTGCTCTTGCTATAGTACCCTATTCAAAGCAGAATGAATTTACTGGTTTTACTTTAAAAACTTAAAAACACTAAATTAGAATAATATCTAGACACTCATAAATCCCCTCAACCAGCTCCAAGAATTATCCATGACCTTGGGGTGCCTTAGTACCCCAATTTATTTTGATATTATTTGAAGAATATTTTAAACATAATATTATTTCATCCATAAGTTTTTCATTATATATCCTTAACAAGAATGGCTTTTTAAAAACATATTTACCATAATATGTAAAATAGTATAAATTACTGGTAATTTTTCCTTTTGAAATATTTTAATTATTGAACCCAATTTTTAAATTTAAGTATATTTTGAGCATATTCCTCTCCTCCCCCATCCTTCCAGATCCTTCTTACTCAACTTTAATTTCTTTCTCAAAACAAAACCCAATATAATAATAACCCCCTAAACAAGAAAACAAGCTAAAACATCAATCAAAACAAAAAACCAATTTGTGCCATGGTGGTACATGACTTTAATCCCAGAACTCAGGAGGCAGAGGTAGATGGATCTCTGAGTTCAATGCCAGTCTGGTCTTACAAAGTGAGTTCCAGGACAGTCAGAGCTACACAGAAAAACCTTGTCACAAAAACAAAATTGTAACCAATAAAAGCACAGAATAAAAGTCAACAACTTTTGAACACGAGGCCTGTCCTGGAGCAAATGATATTATACCCAATGTCATTCTATTGGAAAAAACTGATTTCCCCATTCCCAGCAGGTATAAATGGTAGTTCAGTTGTTAACCCTTACCCTATTCACTAGGCTTTATTCATTCATTCATTTTCTTTATATACAACAAAATATAATATAAAAAGATTTTTAAACTATCACATCAAAGTTAGACAAGATAAGCTTACAGAAAGAGCCCAAGAGAAGGTATAAGAATTACATACATACTCGTTCACACTCTCAGGAATCCCATAAGAACACTAAACTAGAGGTCATAATATATACACAGAGGACCTAGTCAGGCCTGTGCAGGCCCTGAGCATACTCCTTCAGTCTCTGTAGTTCATATGAACATGTTGATTTAGAGGGCCTCATTTTCTTGGTGTCCTCCATCCCCTCTGGCTCTTACACTCTCTCCACCTCCTCTTCTGCTGGGTTTCCTGAATCCTAAGGAGAGGGATTTGATGGAGACATCCCATTTAGGGCTTTGTGTTTCAAGGTCCTTCACTCTCTGCATAGTGTCTGGCTGTGGGTTGGGAGCCTGTCTAATGATAGCTAAACAAGGCCTGATCTCTGAGTAGAGCAAAATATCATTAGGAGTCATTTTATCAGTCTGTTTTTTCTTGTTTTAAACCAGAATTGTTTAGGTTTACCCTAGGACTCTAGACTATCTAGTCTCAGGTTCTGATTACCCAAACAGTATCTGGTAAAGGTTTCATCTCATGAGGTAGGGCTTACGTCATAACAGTTATTGATTGATTATTCCCACAAGTTTTGTGTCACTATTACACTGCATAGAGTGCCTTGCATGTAGTACATCATTGTAGATAAAGAGTGTGTGGTTGCCTTTGTGCTTATGTAACTCTTTTGGTAGTGTGTAGAGTACTTTCCTCTACCAAGACACTGAAACACAGGGGTGAAGGGTCTATGTAAGTACTACTTCAGCATCTCTATTTTCAATGAGCTGTGTAGGTATTGGCTTCAGCAAAGGGGCCTTCTCATCAGTTTGTGGGGAGCAATCTATAGCTTTGGCAACATTCCCATGGACCCCTTTGGACAACTGAATTAGACATAACCCAATCAAAGTATTGGAAACTTTGTTGGATGAAAAGAGATGGGAAGTTGGGGCTCTGTCTCCCCCATTATTTGTCAATTTCATTTAGATTTCATTCATATACATATATATATATTCAGAAGCTTCTACT
The DNA here is from genome assembly GCA_004025045.1 of Sigmodon hispidus. Classification (NCBI taxonomy): domain Eukaryota; kingdom Metazoa; phylum Chordata; class Mammalia; order Rodentia; family Cricetidae; genus Sigmodon; species Sigmodon hispidus. Next base: position 118,350 of record PVIH01001770.1, read on the forward strand.
ATGTTAGTTTTCTATACTATCTACCCTTCAAATACTTCTTAATTTTAGCTATCTCTCCCCTTATTCTCTTCAATGCCCAACCCCCCACTTATTTCTCCCATTCCATTCCCCTTTTCCATCCATATCCACCTATTCTGTTTTCCTTTTCTAATGAGATCTATCTGCTCCCCCTAGTCTATGTGATCATCATAGTCTATTTCATGATCTACCCTATTGGGGGTCTATGGATTGTAGCTTGGTTATCATTGTCTTCACAGCTGCTATTCGCATATAAGTGAATGCATGCCATATTTGGTTTTCTAGATCTGAGACATCTCACCTAGGGTAAATTTTTTCTAGTTCTATTTATTTGCCTGCAAATTTCATGATATCATTTTTAAACAGATGAGTAAATCGGCTACATTTTCTTTATCCATTCTTCTGTTGCAGGACATCTAGGTTATTTCCAGTTTTGGGCTATTAAATAAAGCAGCTATGAATGTGACTGACAAGCGTTTCTGTAGTAGGATAAACCAGCCTTTGGTTGTATGCCCGAGAGTAGTATAACTGGGTCTTGAAGTAGATTCTTATCTTTATGAGGAACTGCCACACTGATTGCCATGGTGACTGCTGGAGTTCAGACTCTTACCAGCAAGGAGTTCCTCTTACTCCATATCCCTACCAGCATGAGCTGTCATTCGCCTTTGTTAATCTTAGCCATTCTGGAAGGTGTAAGATAAAAATGTGAAAATTCTTTCTTCATTCTGTGGGCTGCTACTTTATCCAAATGACAGTGTCCTTTGCCATACTCAAGTTTCTCAGTGTTGTTGAATATTTCTGGGGCCCATCTGGGCCAGAAGTTAGGACCTTACCCACGGCAGCTTTTTCCCCCAGAGAAATTAATCAGATGCTTATATTAATTTCATACTGTTTGGCCTATGTCTCAAGCACATTACTAGCTAGCTCTTTCATCTTAATTCAACCCATTTCTAGTAATCTACCTGCCACGTGACCTGGCCCATGGCTCACCTGGATTCCTTACATGGCTCTTCTTTGGGGTAGGACAGAGACTGACTGGCCCTCCTACTAGTCTCTCCACCCACTTCTACAGTGTTCCACATAAGCCAAAGCAGTTACTTTATTTACAGCATACAGAGAACATTTCCACCACACTCAGTTTCATGGGGTCTCTTTTATTAATTGTTGATCTTGATGCTGTGCTGAGGATATTCTGAACAGAAAGTCTTTTCTTGTGGCAATAAAGTAAAAGCTATTTTCCCCTCTCTCTTCTTTCAGTTTCACTGTATCTGGCTTTACGTTGAGGTCTTTGATCCGTCTGGAGTTGAGTTTTGTGCAAGATAGTAAGCATGGATCTATTTGCATTCTTCATACAGACCTCCAGTTTGACCAGCACTCTTTGTTCAAGATGCTGTCTTTTTTCCCATGTGTATTTCTCACTTCTTTATCAAAAATTAGGTGTTTAAAAGTGTATGTATTTACATTTGGGTCTTCAGTTTAATTTCATTGATCAACATGTCATTTTTTCCACAAATACCATGCTGCTTTTGTTACTATAAATTTGTAATGCAACTTGAAATTAGGGATAGGGACACTTCCAGCAGTTCACAATTGCTTTAGCAATTTTGAGTTTGTTTGTTTGTTACAAATGAAGATGCAAATTGTCCTTTCAAGGTCTGTGAAGAATTGTGTTGGAATTTTGATGGGAACTGCATTAAATCTGTACACAGCTTTTGAAAGATTTCCATTTTTACTCTGTGTTAATCCCACCAATCCATGAGCATGGGCAATCTTTCCATCCATCTTCTGACACCTTCAAGGTTTTTCTCCAAAGACATGAAGTTTTTAATCATATAATTCTTTCATTTGCTTGGTTAGTGATGTCCCCAGATATTTTATATAAGTTGAGGCTATTATGAAATATGTTATTTCCATGATTTCTTTCTTAGACTATTTACTGTTTTTTTATAGGAGGGCTATTTTTTGTTAATTTTATATACAGCTACTTTACTGAAAGTGTTTATCAGCTCTAGGAGTTTTCTTGTGGATTTTTTTCATATCACTTATGTATATCATTCTATCATCTATAAAGAAGCTACTTTGACTTTTTCCTTTGTAATTCGTATTCTATGATGTCCTTTAGTTGTCTTATTGCTCTAACTCTTCAAGTATATATTAACTAGATTTGGAGAAAATGGACAACCTTGTCCTACTCCTGACTTGAGTGGAATTGCTTTGGGTGTCACTCCATTTAAGTTAATATAGGCTATGATGTGCTCACTAGAGACTGCTTTTGCTGTGTTGAGGTATGTCTCTTGCATCCCTAATATCTCCTGGTCCTTTATCATAAAGGCATGTTGGATTATGTTAAAGGCCTTTTTTGCAACTAATGAGATGGTCATGTGGTATTTGTCTTAGTTTGTTTACGTGGTGGATTACATTATTGGTTTTTTAAAAAAAATGTTGAACCATCCCTGCATTTCTGTAATGAAGCCTGATTATCATGATGGATAATCTTCTCAATGTTTTTGGATTTGGTTTGCAAGCATTGTATTGAGTATTTTTGCATCTATGTTCATAAGAAAAAATGTAATTCTTTTCCTTTGCTGGGTCTTTATGTGGTTTTGAGTATCAGGGTACTGAGACCTCACAAAATGAATTGGGGGATGTTCCTTTTGTTTCTCTTTTGTGGAATAAGTTAAGTAATATTGGCATTAACTTTTATTTGAAACTCTGGTCAATTCCATACTAAAACCATCTGACCCCGGGCTTTTTTTGGTTGAAAGACTTTTAATGATTGTTTCTATTAAAATTTGTTTAAATTGCTTATCTGATCTTAATTTAAGTGTATGTTACTTGGTCTTTTTCTCTTGCAGCTTTTAATATTCTTTCTTTGTTCTGTATGTTTACCATTTTGATCATTATATGCTAAGAGGACTTTCATTTTTGGTCCAGTCTATTTGTTTTCTTATATTGGTAGGCATCTCCTTCTTTGGGTTAGGAAACTTTTTTTCTATGGTTTTGTTGAAAATATTGTCTATGCCTTTGACCTATGTTTTTTCTCCTTCATCTATTCCCATTATTTGGTCTTTAGAACTTTTCATAGTGTCCCAGATTTTCTAGATGTCTTGTGCTGGGATTTTTTAGATTTAACATTTTCTTTAATTGGAGAATTCATTTCTCCTATAATGTATTCAATGCCTGTGATTCTTTCTTTTAGCCTCTTGTATTCTATTGGTGGAGCTTGCCCGTGTGGTTCCTATTCAATTCCTAGAATTTTCCATTTCTGGTTTTCTTCTTCTTCTTCTTCTTCTTCTTCTTCTTCTTCTTCTTCTTCTTCTTCTTCTTCTTCTCTTTTTTTTTTTTTTTTTAAATTTCCCCTTTCAGGCCTTGAACAGTTTTATTCTTTTTTCCCCCACTGTTTGTGTTTTCACAGATTTTGTTTAGGAATTTGTTCATTTCATCTTTAAGGACCTCTATAATCTTTAAGGTCTTTTACTTGTGTTTCAACTATGTTGGGATATTCAGGACCTTTGTGGTAGGGTTGCTGAGCTCTAGTAGAGACATTTTGTACTGGCTGATACTGATTGTGTTTTTAGTTTGGCAGCTTGGCATCTGGGATTGGGAAGATTGTAATTCTAGGTGCTGATATCTGGTCTGGTCTTTGTTGGGTGAATGTTATATTCCTTCACTTATGTTTACTCTCTGATTCTCAGGAGACTGTGGTAGCTGGGTGTTGCCTGTAGGAAGATCCAGGGTCCTCATAGGTGTGGAGTGGGCACAGGGGGTTCCAGGTAAAATGTGTTTCTGAACTTGAGATTTATGATCGGGCACAAGCTCAGGGTGATGGAAGGGCTTCAGGAAAGGCTTCAGGAAAGGGAAGAAATCAGAGTGTCCACCACAATCTGCTTAGTTAGTCTTCTGAGTGTGTGGGCATAGACTGAGAAAAGACTGAAGAAATAGCAGAAGGTTGGTTCAAGAACTCAGGGCCTAGACTGGAGGAATGAAGGGAAGAGTGACAAGCCATAGTTAGATTACCTGCTTTGCTGATAGGCATGGTCTGTAGGTTCCCAGATAGTGACAGCTGGAGTTGGAGGCTGAGACAAAGTAATGGGTGGGGAAATGAATTTTGGAGGAGATGTGTGTAATCGAGGGGCAATGGCTTGGGGGGGGCTGCAATAGATGTTCTGCTGCAGGGCTGGAGATGAAACTTGGGGATTAGACTTGGAAAAGCTAAGAGAGAGGTGAAGATCTGCAACTAGCCTACCTGCTTCACTGGCCAGAGTGCCCTGTGGATTCCCAGGTCCTGTTGGAGTTGGGGCATAAGACAGAGCAGAGGGTAGGAGGGAGGCTGGGAGCCAAAGATATATAAGGTCTACTGGAGATGGGGGGAAAGGGTGGAGAAAGGTTGCAGAGCTGGAGATGAGGCTGTAAGATTTGATTTGGAGGAGTAGGCAGAGAAGTGAAAGTGTAATTAGACTACCTGCTTCACTAGCCTGAGCATCCTGTGAGCTGGGGGATAGGATAAGGGGCAGGAGGTTAGGAGGGTAAGGTTTATGTAGCCCAGTGGAGATGGGGGAGGGAAAGGGAGAGACCTCAGCAGGTGCTCTGCCATAGAGCTAGGAATGAAAGTCCTGGGTTGTGTTTGGAAAAGCTGAGGGGGAGGTGAAGATGTGTTAGCCCTCCGGTTTCTCTGACCAGGTTGGCCTGTGGGTTTCTAGGGGAATGACTGCTGGTGTAGGGAGCGTGGACAAATCTGCTAGTGTGGGAGGAGGGTAGGAGGTGAAATCAGGCTGGTGAGGACAATACAGGTGTTCTACTGTACAGCTGAGGAAGAGACTGGGATTGGCCTTGGAGGAATAGAGGAAGTGAAGGTCTGCAGTTAGCCTATATATTTTCTAATCAGGGTGCCCTATGGGGGTCCCAGGGAGTGCCCCTGTGGAATTGGGGAGAGCAGAGAATATAATTATGAGGGGAAGGTCTGTAGGATCTACCTGGATGGAGTGGCCTGAGGAAATTTTTCTTTAATATCATCATTAAATACCTTTCACAGCCCACATTTCTTATCATAGTCTAAATGTTACAGGGTTTATATGCTTGCATACACGTTCAAATGCTATGATTAGTTTCTCTGTCCTGGAAGGTCACCCTCTTCAATTACTGCCTCCTCCAGTCTCTTCACTGAAGAAGGCTGTAGTCTGGAATTCTGCATTACTGTTTAATACTTGTAAATATTTCCTACAAATTAGATTTGGACCTGGGACCTTCACCTAATTTTAGTTTCTCTCTCTCTCTCTCTCTCTCTCTCTCTCTCTCTCTCTCTCTCTCTCTCTCTCTCCAATTTTTTCCATGGCATTTTGTTCTCTTTTTGGCAGCATCTCCAGCCTGACTACTTGTCTTGCTCTGGAAATGCTCACGTCTGTGATGACTGATGTCAAAACATCAGCAAAATGACAATAACACACTCTATTATCTTCATTCATTTGGTGGACTACATTTTATAAAGAGGACCCCTTTTTACATCTACTTTTTGGTGAACAAAGGCATATCTGTACAAAAAAATAAAACAGTTGTTATAGTCTAGAGTTGGGATGTTGCTCAGTGGTATATTGCTTGCCTAACATTTATGCATAATACCTGAGTTTGGTCTTCAGTGTCGCAAAATGTAAGAGAAACGAAAGAGAGGGGAAGGGAGGAAAAGACAGAAAGAAAGTAGACTCTTCTTATTGATTTACTAGTTTTCAAACTAATGAGCTGGTTCTTAGGTATGAACAGTTTTTATATTATATTATATTATATTATATTATATTATATTATATAATTATATTATCAGAATGTCATGAGTTTGCAGGATCTTTCAGGCTTTTAAAACAGGTTTTTCTGACTTTGGGAGTCTCTTCAAGCTGATTGTGAGAACTTCTCTGACCCTGTCTTCATCTCTGTGGGCTATTAGAGTAGTGTGCTACCCTTGTACTCACCTATTCTAGCTGGTTACTTTTCTAAGAAGTTCTGGTTTTTTCTAGTGGGAAAGATATTTCAAGGCACTATACGGCTGAAGGAGTAGTGTCCATTAATTTATTTTAGTTTGTAAGTTCAAAAGAGGCGGGAAGGGAATTCTTGTCCTGTTCTTTTTACATTCTTCATTAATTTTATTATGTATTCTTGTTCTCTTTATTGTATGTAAGTCACACATAAATACATATTTCAAAAAAGCCATTAAAGATTCTTTTCATACCTTCCCCATGACACTCTCCCTGTCAGGGATGACTGTAATTAGCAGTTTGTTGTGCATTCTTTTGGATGTTTTTTTAGCCAGGGTTGTTACTTAAGAAAGAGGTCTGGTTAGGGTTCTACATTCTGTTTTAGTCTACTCAGATGATTTAAAAAAAAAAAAAAAAACACCCACAGAAATCGCAATGAGAAAATTTCATAGATGACCTCATGGAACCAGCATGCTGGCCTTTGCACTGCCAACTCCAGGGGGCGCTGTTTACCTGAGGGCTCCCCGGTTGACTGTCCCTGGCATTTATAGCACACAGCACAAGAAATCAAAGAGCAAAGAACAAAGGAACTTAGAACACTGAAAAGAAAACAGCTATTAAATACATGAAAATGTGCTCATTTACTTGGAATGAGGTCAACACAAAGTAAAAAGTAGACCCAAATAGTATTTTACTTATCAGATTGGCAAAGATTAAACTATAAACACACCCTCATTCAATGCTAGAATCACTACATCTTTCTAACCCCTTGGCAACACACTGTTGCTGATTCAAAACAGGTTTAAGAATTTACCCTACAGGGATGCTTGAGACTTTGGGAAAGGGCATAGAATAAGGTAGAATTTTTTTTAACTTTTTATTTATTTTTAGTTATTTGCCTTGGTGTTTGCCTGGAACTGGGAACTGGAACTACAGACAGCTGTGAGCTGCCATGTGAGTGCTGGGAATTGAACCACTGTCTTCTGGAAGAGCAGTCAGTGCTCTTAACCACTAAGTCACCTCTCCAGCCCCAAGGTAGAATTTTTTTAACACTAAATGACAAGCATGTCTTTAGGCAGGAATCATGAGAGTATTAACACGTGCCTGTCTTTACCAGTACAAGTCATAGATATTTTATGTCATACCACAATTGCTGTAGACATGTGAAATGACATTTGTGTCCATTTGTACCCTGAAATCATGATCATTGTTAAACCCATTGTGAGATCTTCCTATTCAGTTGTGGATCCTTTATATTTTAAACCTTGTATATTCTTTCTGTCCTAACATTAAATAGATAAATCTACTTTAAAACATCTTCCTAGGTAGTATCTCTTACACTCATACACCTCCCTTCTGTGGACTTCAGCCCCTCAGTAGCAAAGCAAAGAAGGTTCTATTAGGTAGTTTTCAACTTTGAATCCCCAGTGAAAACACTCTCAACAACTTTCTAAGCTTTTGTTTTTCTTTACATTGACAGGGTTTTCCATTCCAGAAGTAAATCTTAGTCTGTTCAAAGACTTGCATTCAAACTACACTCTGTCATGTCCCTGATTTTTGGATCATAGGTCTTCACAGCCAATTTACTACTAACTAATGTGGCTATTCTTTTTTATTATTTCACTTATGTATGTAAGAATTTTATGTGTGTGTGCTATAATTACATCATTTCTACCTCTTTCTCTCCCCCTTCCAACTCCTTCAATGGTCTTGTGGCAATATATATTTAATAAAATTAGTCTGGAATATCAGGAGAGTCAACCACAGAGCCAAGCCCTGAAGGTCAAGGGAGTGGTGACCCACACCTTTAATCCTACCTTTAGGAATGTGTAAAGAGGAAGTTAAGATAGCTAGGTAAAGAAAGAAGAGTTTTTACACACTTCTTGGTGGTCTGAAGAGAGAGAAGTCGATATGGAGGATTTTGTGGAGACAGGCCTGAGGAGTTGGCTGGTGAGAAGTGGCTGTGGTCTGTTTCCCTGTCTCTCTGATATTCCAGCTTTTCAAAACACAAACAAAAAGACCGAAAGAGATGGCTCAGTCCTCTGATATTTCAGACTAATTTTATTAACTGTATATCACCACAGGAGCATGGAAGGAGTTGGATGAAGGGTAAGAGGGGGATAGAAATGATATAATTAATTTTAAAATAAATAAATAAAATCATAAAAAAGAATAGCTCACCAGTTAGTACCACGTTGGTTCAATTCTATCTTAAATTCATGACCTCTTCTTCAATATATATATATATATATATATATATATATATATATATTGCCTAGATACACCCCAGTAAGAAGTTTTAAAGTGGTAGATTTATTTAATGTCTGGACAGAATACATAAGGTTAAACACACACACACTGCTGAGAACATTAGGTGTTGTTTCTGCGTGTATTTACTTGGGCTGATCACTTTGAATTGTACAACCTATCGAGGAGCTTGTCCCTGGAAAAGTTTGTTCTTGCTCTCTCAGGAACAATGAATTGTTTGTAGCTTTGCATCTTGGGGTGGGACCTTATAAGGTTTTCCGCATTTATATCGGAAGGTCAACTAGTGTCGTCTTTGTGCAGATCTTATTTAAGCACAATATTTTTGAAGGACACCATCTCACACCAGATACTTGGTCCCTTGGCACTGAGGTGCTTTCTTTCTCCTTTTTCATAATGTTAACTTATTGATAGGGAGCTGATCTTTGTGTTGTAGATGTATCAGTTGGGACTGGGCACCCCATGTTAAATTGTCCTCTATATTTTGACTAGTTGTGGAATTCTATAATTGTCAAGCCGATACAAAGAGAATCTCGCCCCTCTGATGAGGGGTGAGAACTACATATACCTATGGGTATAAAATTACATATTTAGGATGCAGTTACAAATTTCACTAATTTGGGAGAGTAACAGTAGTAGTGTATCCTCTGGGGTCCATGACCTCACCAGCCATGGAAAACTGGCTACCTTTACAATAGCAGGCATGAACTCCTTCCTATTTAGTGGGCCTTAATTCCAATTGGGCAGCTGTCAGTTACCCCCAAAACATAAGTGTCACTATTGTACCATTGAGGATGTCTTGCCCTGAACAATTCTTTTAGACACTGGAGAGAAGCATGTATGAGTTACAAGTTCAGCCCTTTTGTCTCAAATGTTAGTTTCTTGTGTTCTCATTATAATTTTATTTTATTTTTTTTTAAAACAGGTTCAGCCTGTCCTAAAATTCACTATGTGTAACAGGCTGACATAAAACTCACAGCAATCCACCTGCCTCTGCCTTCAGAATGCTAGAATTAAAAGCATGTACCATCATAGCTAGCATAATACACTTATTATAAAATGGACTCCTACCCACAGAAATGATATAGCTTTATTCTGGAGTTGTAAGTGTAGACTAATTACTGCCTTTTATAAGAGACATAAATGTTATTAGACTATTAAAATCTTTCCTCTTTTCAAGCTCTCTTCAAGGGTCTCATGCTGTTTCTAAAATAGAGCCAAGTTTTACCTTGATACAAGTGATGTCCTCTGTGGTCCATACTACATCTTTGAAATATGAAATTGTAAGTAATGTCCCAATTCTTTAAGTTGCAAAACAAATTTATAAATGTTTAGTTTTATATCAAGCACAGACACTACCTGCATATAGGTTAGCACCTGAAAGACAGCTTGATATTTTGTTAGAGTCTCAAGTTTCTTGTATGATACACAAGAAACTTGAGCCTTGTCATATGAAGACACATGAACAGATCACTTTAAAATGAAATATAATGCTATTTTTATAATAGATTCAGGGGAACTTGTTTTCATGTAGGAATGCGGGGTTTTGTTTTGAATCTTGAACAGGATATGGAACTCCGGGATAGCCGCCAAGCCTGAGAGTCTCCATGCTGTAAAGACAGTGGCTTTGGTGACAGGGAAACTCAGGGCTGCCACTGAATTCAGAAGGCTGGGACTGAGAGGGAGCAAGGGAAAGGCTCTAGTTATGTCTAAAGAACTTTACAAGTGCTTAGTTTTTGTGTGCATGTGAGGGCGGGCCTAGACATGCATGTAAAGGTTGGAGGACAACGCTGAGTGTCTTCCTTAACCATACTTCACATTATTTTTGAAGAAGGGTCTCTCAGATTTGGTTAGGTTGGTTGGCCAATGAGCTGCAGGGATCCACTTGTCCTTGTTTCCCCCAGCGCTGGGGTTACAGTCATACACTACCGAGCTCCATCTTTTTATGAATGCTGAGATCCAAACTCAGGTCCTCATGCGCACAACAAACAGCTGAGCCATCTCCTCAGTCTTGCCATGGTGAAGTTGTAAGAAATAGCTGACATTTCTAGTCCAGCTCCTACAGGAGGCATTCAGCGTTAAAGCTTGTTCAGACCTTGCTCCCTCCAAAAATCAAAGAAGTCAGGAGCTGTGACACTAGGCATAAATTCTACTGAATCAAAGAAGGAGTTTGTTTTCTCTTGGTGTAGCAGTGGGGAATAGACACAAGAATCTGGCAGGTTTCTAGAAAGATCTGGGCTCCCTATTATTTAAGCACTTGAGATTATTTTAGGATCCGCTTCAGTGAGTCAGACCCACCTCCAGCACCTACTCAAAAGGTCTTGATGGTCTCTGTGGACCTGAGAAGGCAGAGAAGGGAACCACCAAAAGAAGTCTATTGGAATATATGACCTGTCTAGTACCTCAGAAATCTAGCCACCACAGATAGCGTCACTGACAGGGTTCTCTCAAGCTTGTCATCCCATTTACCATGAGAAACTTGAGTGAACCTAGGAAATAAAGCTGAGAATAAAGTTTCAACCATGAGCAAAAGTATACATTGTTTTAAATTTAGAGATACATTGACATTTATATATCATAAAAACAAGTTGGTCTTCATATTTGGTACATTAAAAATATTTATACACAGGTATAACACTCACTACCCTTGTACCACACTACTTTTACGGACACACACACACAATCTCCTATCAACACTAGACAGGAGACTGGCTGGTGCCAGCTAGCCTCCCCACCCTTCCTTACACGCCCGTCAGTTATCGGGTGGCCTGGGACTTATTGTCTGCCTTTTAATGGTTAGCTTCACTCATTTCCCCTGAATCAGTTCTGCAGAAAATCTTGAGGAATTGTTATTTCAGTTTTAATCTCAAGATGTTCACAGCCCAGAGTAACACACTGAATTGTGGTTGGAAAGACATGGGTGTCTGGTGTGAGAGCAGAAGCAACCAGGCATTAGTGGAGAAGAGGGACAATGAAATCTGCCCTGGATCTAGATGCAAAGTCCGAGGAAGTTTGTACAAGGTCGTGCTAACTTTGAGGATGTTAAGGTGTCAGAAAAATGGTAGTAGGAAGAACATTCCAGAAAGACAATCAGTCTAGGAAAATGCTTGAGAAGAACATGAAAACTGTTTCACTCCTCAAAACACAGAATTTATCACTGTAAACATATAAGGCATCAGATATCAGGTATATATGTGCATACCACACACTTTTCTGCCCATTTCTAAATACTATGCTCTATGCACTACTGTGACACTTACCTAATTGGTTTCTAAGCTCTCCTTTGGACTTTGGATAGTCATATACTGGTGGAAAATCACATCTAACATTTTATATCTATACCCAGGTTAAGATTCACAATTTTTTTTTCTGAAAATCATCATGCTTTAGCAGATAGATTTCCTTACATGAGCATATTTGACATACAATTTAGTGCTTGCCAGTTGAAAATTAGGTTATGAAATTACTTCATGTACAATTTGATTAGCTGTAGCTAAAAGGTTGCACAGAAGCCAGTGCAGGCCATGACTTTTCACAAGAAAACAGATGTCTTTTCCAGACTCAATGCAGAATGTGAAATCTGATCCTTGGCTGATTGCTACATGTAGCTATGTCTTTCCCCTCCCCTACCAAACCCTCTCATTTTAGCAATCATCACAGGAACCATGTCACATTCTCTGTGTGCTTTCAACAATTGTTCATTTCTCCAGGAATGAAAAAGAATATCATTCCCATGTCTGTCTATAACAGCCTGAGTTGCATGGTAAGACTTTGAGTCTCCAGCTCATATCAAACAAAAGATTCTTTGCCTTAAAAGGAATGTTTGGAAAGTTTTGTTCCCATGGTGTATGAACATCTTTTCAAAGCACTTTTAAAAAAAATGTTTGTTTATACGGGGGACCCCCATGGCAGCCAAGTAATAGTAATATGCCTTCACATGGCAGTATGCTTAAATCCATAACATAAGATCTACATATTATAATTTCAAAAAATATTACACGGAAATATAGTTATCAAATAATTTTTAAAACCTCAAGTAGAGTATATTGATTATCAGGTTAAATAGTAAGATATAGTTGCAAACTGTAATGAACATGAGGATATTTTCAAGTTCTAAAACAATTCTAGATTAATAGGAAAATATATTTTTCTTGTGGGCAGAATCATTAGAACTAGTAAGTGCTACAGGGGGATCTAGATTTATAATTGAGGGAAACATTAGGACAGTGGTTCTCAACCTTCCTAATGCTGGCACCCTTTAATACAGTTCCTTGTGCTGTGGTGACCCCCAACCATTAATTGTTGTTGCTATTCTATAATTGTAATTTTGCTAGTTATAAATCATAATGTAAATATCTGTTTGGTCTTAGGCAACACCTGTGAAAGGGACATTCGACTCCCAAAGGGGTCGCAACCCACAAGTTAAGAACCACTGTGTTAGAAGTTCATAAAAGCCAAGATACAGAGTTTTTTTCTTTACCCAAGCCTAGGGACTACCTGGACTTTGGAGCTAGGAACTCTCTCCTTGAGTATACTGTCTTCACTTCTATTGTTAATATTAAAACCAGCCTTTCCACAAGTAGACCCAGCCTCCTTCATTTCCAGCTGGAAGATAGGAACAGTAAACCATTGGACTGTCTCTTGAGAATGTTTCATTGTGAATTCATTCTACTGTATTCATTAATGCTTTAAAATGACTAGGGAAAAGAAGAAAGGGGAGAGATGGAAGGAAGAAATGAGACAGGAATTGTGGACTGGCTAGTTTTATATCAACTTGACATGAGATAAAGGCATCAGAGAAGTAGGGACCTCAATTGAGACAATGTCTCTATTATACCTGGCTGTATGCAAATCCTTAGTAATTGATGTAGAAGGGCCCCACCCATAGTGGATGGGATCACTCTTGAGCTGGTAGTCCTAGGTTCTATAAGAAATCAAGCTGAGAAAGCCAGGGGAACAAGCCAGTAAGCAGCATCACTCTAAAGCCTCTGCATCAGCTCCTGCCTCCAGGATCCTGCTTTATTTGGATTCCTGTCTTGCATTCCTTCAATGATGAACTATAATGTGGAAGTGTAAGCCAAAATAGACCCTTTTATCATCTAAGTTGTTTTGATCATGGTGTTTCATCACAGTAACAATAACATTAATTGAGACAAAGATTGGTACCAGGAGTGGGGTATTACTATAAAAGACCTGACCACGATGTGGACTTTGGACTAGAAAAGCCATTAAGTGTTGGGAACTCAATGAGCTATTCTGTAGGAGTTTAGAATGTTGAGGGCAAAGCAGATGATGGAGGCCTAGTTAGTGACATTCTGAAGGGAAGTATGAGTCACTCAAAGACTCTATTACAGATGTTGCATATTTTGCTTAAGAATTGGTGGTTCTAGTTAATAAGAGCTCTGGAATCAGTTGTAACTAACAAGATACCAGAACTACTAAAGTGAAACCTTTGCTTTGAGAGACGAGAGGCTTTGTCCGCTTTGGAGCTGCTTGTGTCTGCGTGCTTCTACAGGCTCAGCCGTTTGTGTTTTCATCACACTCGTTAACAAGTCAAAATGCAAATCTTCGTGAAGACTCTGACCAGCAAGACCATTACCCTGGAGGTGGAGCCCAGTGACACCATCGAGAACGTGAAAGCTAAGATCCAGGATAAAGAGGGCATCCCCCCTGACCAGCAGCGACTCATCTTTGCGGGCAAGCAGCTAGAAGATGGCCGCACTCTTTCTGATTACAACATCCAGAAAGAGTCCACCCTGCACCTGGTCCTCCGTCTGAGGGGAGGCATGCAGATCTTCGTGAAGACCCTGACCTACAAGACCATCACCCTGGAAGTGGAGCCCAGTGACACCATCGAGAACATGAAAGCCAAGATCCAGGATAAAGAGGGCATCCCCCTTGACCAGCAGCGACTCATGTTTGCAGACAAGCAGCTAGAAGATGGCCGCACTATTTCTGATTACAACATCCAGAAAGAGTCTACCCTGCACCTGGTCCTCCGTCTGAGGGGTGGCTGTTAATTCTTCAGCCTGCATTCCCAGTGGGCAATGATGGCATTACTCTGCACTATAGCCATTTGCCCCAATTTAAGTTTAGAAATTACAAGTTTCATTAATAGCTGAACCTCCATTAAAAATGTTAATAAAGGTTTTGTTGCATGGTAAAAAAAAAAAAAAAGAAAAAAAAAGAAACCTTTGCTTTGCTGGGATAATCAATGCTGATCATCTGGAAGTGAAAAATTAGTGATGATTAAGAAGAGAGCAGCATCGCTGAGGTGAAATCTTCTGAAAAATGTTTCCTCAGAGTCAGCATGCAGAAATAATATTTCAGAGGTGACCAAAACTGTACCTCCTCTTGGAAGCTAAATTTAGTAGTATTTAGATTCTGCCAGGTTATATGAATTTTGAAGGAATAAAGGGGCCATGAAGGGCAGATGAGGTTTGGTACAGTGAGAGATCAAGGGAGGCCATTGATGAAGATGTAGCCTCAGTCTCAGTCAAAGTCCTAGGACTGAAGGGTTTATTCAGAGGAGTTGAGGCTTGGCACCATGAGGAGAGCCCAGTAGAGGCTATTAGTGAAAATGCAGCCCATTTGTAGTAGAAGCTTCCAGCATTTTGGAGATGCTAGTACCATGAGATGATCACCAAGAGCAGCAGCAATGGTGGATTAAGAGGTACTGGGAGTCTAGAAGGCAGAAAATGTGTGGTGGAAAAGGTGGAGCCAGAGAAGTGACCCAAGCCCTTTGAAGGAGCCCAGAAAATTGTGAGTGAATCCCAGACATTGGACAGTGAAGTTTTTTTACACAATTGAAGTAAGTTTTGCTTTGGTTTGTTTGTGACTGTGCCCCGGTTCCTTCCTCTTGAAATAAAGTATCTACCCTAGTTTTGATTTTATAGAAGCCCATAGTTGAAAAACTTTTAATTTTACAAAAGACTTTAGATTTTTTTTATAAAGAAGCTAAACATTTTAAGTATTTGAACTTAGAAGACTGTGGGACTTTTAAGTGAAAATATTTTATTTTGTGATGTCAACATTAATATATGATCTTGGGGATGAACAAGAAAGGAAAACACTTAACAGTGATGTGTTTATGTGTCAAGTTGAAAAGGTGTTGTTGTGCTGAACAGTTTTACATCAGCTTGACACACGCTAAAGGTGTCAGAGAGGAGGGAGCCTCAGTTGGAAAAAAAAAAAAAGCCTCAATAAGATCAAGCTATGTGCAAACATGTAGGGCATTTTCCTAAATTAGTGATTGATGGGGGAGAGCCAAACCCATTGTTGGTGAGATCAAGTACTGGGCTAGTGGTTCTGGGTTTGATAAAAAAGCAGGTTGAGCAAGGCATAGGGAACAAGCCAGGTAGTAGCACCCTTTCATGGAGTCTACATCAGCTCCTGCCTCCAGGTTCCTCCCTTACTTGAGTTCCTATCCAGACTTTCCTCAATGATGGACAAGGATGTGGAAATGTAAGCCAGATAAACACTTTCTTCCTCAATTCACTTTAGTCATAGTGTTTTATCACAGCAATAATAACCCTAAGATAGGAAAAAGAGGGAGGGAAGAAGAGAGGAAAGTAAACTTTTACCCAGATGCAACCAAGAAAATTGGAACAACCATGGCTTACAAAAGTATCTATGAACCACAGCATCATTTTTTTTTTGTCACTTACTGTTGGTCCTAGATGCTTTCCCCATTCAATCACATCTATCTGGCAATGCTTTGACAATGCTTAAACATCGCAACATTGGGGAAATGACTTGTTAGCTGTAAAGCACTGTGCAAACACTGTCTATTTACAAATTTCCTGTTTACAGAAGACTGATCTGTTTCTTTTTCTCACTATTCTTCAAGACCATTGGACCAAGGAAAGGAAACTTCAATGATGGAATAATAAGGAAGAGATGTCTAGGACTAGAGGTGGTACAGAGCAATATAGAGCACCTTACACCTGTTGGAGGGTCTCAGAGCTTCAATTGCCGACTCTTGGTGGCCCAACAAACCGCCTTCTCCCACTAAACCCATGAAGACCATCAAAGTACTCATTCACTCATCCACAAGAAGTTATCAAAGGAAATTAAGAATAGTTTTGCATGTACCAATAAACTATAATTTTTTGAGGCATCAAGTCATACCTTTGAAGTGAGTATTTAAACCGTAGTGTTTAGAGTAGTAATTATTAAGTCCTAATGGGCATTCTTCTGCCTATATTCTGCTAGTCTTTCCTAATACTGAAATCATAGTCCATTATAAAAATGAGTATTATTTTAAGGCTTATGCACATTTTAAAGAATATACACTGAAACATGGAACATGGTTCTGCACATTCCTAATCACAGTACTTGGGAAGTGGAAAGATGTGTGCCCAGAATAGGCCTTGGCAAGTTCCAAACCAGCATGACCTACTAGAGAGACAATGTCTCAAAAACAGAACAAGAAAAGCAATACATACTGAAGTAGTTTGTGTGGAATATAGGTGACATGGTTGTCTGTGTGTTAACATGTATTGGAGTCATAATTAGGATGTGGGGTTTTCTCATGCTATTCCTCTCTTTGTGTGTTTAGCTTTTCTTGCTATAAAACTATTTTAACATTGTATGTGTCCAGGAGAAAAAAAACCAATGTTTCATATTCACATTAATTAAAGTGAATTAACATATCAGAAACAGAGACCTTTGAGGCTTATCTGTGGGTACTATGAACTATAATTTATTATAGTATCATTCCCCACTGTTATTGTTGCTCTTATGTAACAGATGATAATAATAAACATGATAGAAAACACAGGATACATAAATTTCATAATTTATCTGTCATATTTTAAACTTGATTGAGACGACTGGCCATGGGGATCCTTTCCAGTTGTATCTGTTTGAATACTATTTAGAAAGTCCTGGGATGCCTTTGTTATTATTTTATTTTTCAAATGCCTATAGGCGATAAAAGGTAATGCTCAGAACATATGGATAAGATTTGCACTGTAAAGGGGCCTATGGATTTGCTGTGTGGTATAAGGGGGCTATGGATATGCTGTGTAGTATAAGGGGGCCTATAGATATGCTGTGTAGTATAAGGGGGCCTATGGATATGCTGTGTAGGATAAAGCAGGGTTAGATTTGCAATGAGGACAATCTGCTATTTATGGAGTAGTTCAGAAAGCCGTCCTATCTTTAGTACATGAAACACATATGGCAGCCTTGGTATTATAAAGATATCAATCAATAACCAATTACAAGTGAGTCACAATTTGAGATAATATATCATTTTGTAAATAATTTACCACTTTATCTTCTATCCAGGACATAGGCCCATTATGAGAAAGTTTATCTCATAATAATATGGAAGAAGCAATTACAATTTCTGTGACGACAGTGAACCCTTCATGGACCACACTGAAGCAAAGCTGGGCAACCTTTAAAAAGGCTTCCCTGGTGGTTTTTCTATTTTTACTTTCTTCAACATTATTAAAACCTTACATGAGGCTAAATAAGTCGCATTCAGGAATAAGAACTAAATTCAAAAGGAAATAAATTTTTCCATGTATTTGGTTAAAAAAAATAGTCATTCTTTCCTCTGTTGGATATCTGTGAATTCTCTTCTTAAAGTACAGATTTGCAAACCTCATTCCATACTGCCATGGAAACTGCTCTTAGCATCATAGTATTATTCTACCTAATAAAAACAAAATATTAATTTTGAATTTAGACACAGCTTTTACTCATATCAATATGGACATGAAGCCCAGGCCAGGAGCTCACATGTCCCTTCCTCTGATGATCCAGAAGAGGTTTTCTGTGTCTCCCTAGTTGCTGACACTCAGCAGACAAGCAGATACACAGCCCTCTTCATTCAGCACAGGGTCTTCCAGTAACAAATAGGCCAGAGGTAGTTCTCAGATTTTAACTCCTTGAAGGAAAATCTAAGAAGACAAAAAAAAAAAAGTAAAAATAAAAATAAAAAGATTTGATTTTGTTTAGGTTTTGATCTTCTGAGCTCTATGATCCAGCTTATCGCTCAAGAAGTGTGTGTGTATGTGTGTGTGTGTGTGTGTGTGTGTGTGTGTGTGTTTAAATGTATTCAGGGCCACATTTCTTTAATCCTTAGAGTAACATTTTTCTAAAACAAAGAAGTAAATCAAAACCTCAAAAAGAAGGTGAGTGGTAGATACATTCTTTATTAATGATTTTCTTAATGTATAGCTTCATGGTCTTCACAGCCCGTTTAAATTTATAATCAAAAAAGCTCTTTTATTAGGTGACTGTCATATCTGGTCAATATCATAGACCAGAGTTGAGCTATTTAATTTGACACTTAAAATAATGTTAACATATGGGTAGAGAAGGTATTGTTCATTGTTACTATTTTGTAATTGGGAAAATGAATACTCAGAGAGTTCAAAAGGTTTGCCTGGTATCACACAACAAGTAACAAGCCTAGAGTCAAATTTGTTTCCCTGGGACCTACCCCCTTTTCCCTCCTGACATATCACACAGTTTAAGATAAGTTCAAATGATGATTTTCCTTAAATCATGTGTTCACCTTTGTAAAGCGTTTGCCTCTTGCATCCCCAGCTACCTGGCACCAGTCTCTGCCCAAGCTCTTAGAGTCATGATTAGCAGAAGAGGAGCTGGTTGCAGCTAAACCATCTGTCATTAATAAAGACTGGATACTGCTTTCCAGTGAAGGGTTTCAAGGCTCAGGCTGGCCAGGCATTATAAAACACAGAAAACCTCAAATCCATCTCTAAAGCATATGGAAAGCTAAATACCAAACTCAGTCCTTCCTGTTCCAAGGAAAATCACCACTCTAATAATAATTAGTTGCCGTTTTTAGGACAGGAGAGTAATATGCAAGCACTGTACACTGAAACTCTGACCGATACCATTATGGCCACTAAAGCCGGAGCAGGCAACAGCTTTCCCAAGTTCGCAGTTTCAAACAACTAGGTAATGCTTAAATAAATAATTGATTCCCATCATACAACTCGGTGTTTAGCCAAGCCCAAACATACTGCTGCCCTCATTTCAAAGTCAACACTGGTATCTAAAATAAACACTGGCTGCCTAACACACACTGGTACTTTCATGAAAAAAATGTTGTGAAACAACCCTTTGCCAACAGAAGTTCCCAGGTGTTTTCTGATCCAAGTTGGTTATTTAGAACAACATTGGGTCCTTAAATATTTTTAATTGAACCATCTTTTGCTTGCTTGCAAGCAGTTACTCTAACAGAATTGTAAAGGAGCTGAAACCTGACCTGCTCCTAAGTGAACATATTAGCCTGCCACAGATTTATAAGCATCTGGCAAAAGTCATGTGACTGTTGGGTCAATGACAATGGATTTCATTACCTCTGGTGATATCAATAACTGGTGCTGACATCTGAGAAGAGAAATCAAGCTTTTTATATATGTGAAACAGTCAGCATGTCTTCCCACCATTCTACAAAAAGACATTTTCTCATTCTTCTGGGTGCAGTTTACTTCAGAGATATATATAACATGTATTTAAAGTCCAGAACAAAGTCTGTCTGAAGTTTCACTCCTAAGATATGTAGAAATGTAGGAAATTCACAGAGAATTGTTTCCACGAGTCAGTCTCTACCAGACACTGTGATAAAATGTAAATCTATAAGCAGGGGATGTACTCACTCATTAGTGGACTTTAAACAAAAAGCAAAGAACACCCAGGCTGCAAACCTCAACCACTGATCAGCTTGGGATCTGAACAAATTTAGGAGAGACATCCAGGGAATCCCCTAGGAAGAAGAAAATATAAAAAATCTCCTTAGCTAATTAGGAGCTTACGGGGTTGCAACCAAGAAGAGGTGGGAATAAATCATGAGAGAAGGAGGTGGTTGAGTGAGAGGAACAACAAGGAGGGAGAGAAAAAGAAAGATGGAGATTTTAATAGAGGAAGCCAATGTGGGGCTGGAAAAAGACCAGGTGCTAGGGAAACCTCCAAGAACTCACATGGTGTCCTCTGGCTAGGTCTCCAACCAATAGTAAAGGTGTTACCATCACAGAACTTACATCCAACACTGGTATAGACTTGAACCCTCTGGAACTATAAGCCAGGATTAACTCTTCTATTTTAAAAAGGAAAAAAGTTTACTTTTGTGAATATATATGTATATATATTTACAAATATATATACACACATTTTTTGACTTTAGAGGTAATTTTATCTTTGACAATTGGTTTGTTATAGAAGTGCCTTTTAAGTTCATAATAATAAAGCTAAAGTGTCATTCAATGATATTATTAAAATTACATGCTACAGTTCTGATTATTTTTCTGGTTTCTTTTAGTCTTAAAAATTATCTTGGGCTATGTCTTACATGTGGGCAGACATTGGCAATGAAAAATAAAGAATCTGGCAGAAGCCTTTCTTTAAAAACATTGACAAAAGGTGATTTTTGAGTCTTAAAGAAAAATGGTAATAAGAGTAACCCATTGCAGATTCTTGCTTACATTTGTAAAGCTACATTTGAAGAGTTAAGCGGAATAGGGGAAATTCAGTTTCCCTATAAGCCATCTGTTTTTGTCACCTTACTCCACAGATGCCCATGTTCTCTTAGCTACAAAAGGCCAGAAAGTCCTTTTTCTGAAATGTTATATCCTGTTCCACCCTCAGACGTAAGAGTTCAAAGGTCTTAGCACATGCCATACTTGTGGTTCTCTCTCAGAACTGGAAACGTGCGGATGGATGAGTTAGGCTACCTGTCATGGCAAAACCCAAAAGTTGTGATTAAACCTAAGTGCTCAGGCAAGTTAGACAAATCACTTAGGCAGTTGTTGGTTGTCCCTGAAATATGTTGCGTATGTTTGCACCCTTGGTCATTGTTGAGGTTCACGGGCTTCAGAAGGGTAAGTCTACTGATTACATTTCTTCCTTGGCAGCTTCCTTTCCTCCAACACTAGAGAGCAAGTTCTTAGGAGGAGGCTTCGCGGCCAGTACCTGATTGATTCTTCCTGTGTCTGAAGTACATAGTGTCTTCAGTGACATGATAACGGCTATTCAGGCCAAAACAAGGAAAGGGGAGTGGAGTCCACAAAAAAAGGGAGAAAGAGAGCAAGAGAGAGAGAGAGAGAGAGAGAGAGAGAGAGAGAGAGAGAGAGATAACTTAAGGATGATTGGAAAAACTAAAGCAAAGCACATTATATAAACTTTGCTTTATTTCATTCTTCATTTAAAAAGTATATATACCCACAGAGTCAGATAATGTTCCCCCAGGAGCCATGAACTATTTAACAGAAACCTTAACACCATATGAGAGACTTTTCTCTCTGAGTTTTTGGTTAGAGGGTATTGAAGAGATTCCACCCAAAACAATATAGGCTATATTATCATTGCCCCAGGTTGCCTTCAAGAAATTAAAGGCTAGATCATATCTAAAACACAAACAAACACACAAAAACTGACAATGGATATTAATTACCCCAAGCAGACAGATACTGGGAGGGAGTCCTTAAAGAAGATCTTATTAATTTTTTGAGAATTTCATATATCAATGCATTGTAGTTTAATCATATTCTCCTGCAATCCTCGCCCTAGCTTTTCTCCATCTACCTTAATTCCCCCCACCTTGTCTCCCCCGACACACGCTGGGTCCAATTTGTGTGGCCCCGTACAAATGAGGACATCCTATGTAGATCATGCAACCTACCAGGGACTAGGTTCTTTGAGAAAAATGACTCTCCCTCCCCTAGAAGCCTTAGCTAGAAATTGTGACGAAGATTTTCATTCAAATATATATAAATTAATATATATTTGTATGATCTTTTGAAATTGTGTTACATCACAATTTCCTATACTTTAATTAGCCCACTAATTCCATTGACTTATCTTTCCTTTGTGGTTTTGATTTCCTGAGGTGTGAACTGAAACTCACAGACATTAGCACTCCTTACAGTTTTCTGGTTTGTTTTGCTTTTGAATTTCAAAGCCATGACATCCTGTGAATTTTTAACCTTGATTCTCTGAGTATGAATAGTGGGAGACATTTGGCTTATGTTAAAAGAGAAGGTGAAAGTAGAGCAATAAATAACCCATTTATTAGTGATAGGGACAAGTTCTTTAATGAACTGTGGAACTGTTTTCAAATGCTCAAAGAATATATTCCCAGACTTGTATTACAGTATCATGGCTCCAGCAACATGAGTATCACTTCCCCCATTCTGTCTAAAACCCACATAATCAGAAGGTAATAAGTATGCTTTGGTTAATAACGTGACAAATTCTATGGTGTAAATGTTCCTACCAAGGATAATTGTAAGGTATCTATGCTATGTCACTGAATGTAACTGAGTCTTCCCAGTTCCCAGTGTTTAGTAGGCACAGGATACGCCCTCCCCAGTGCCACAGACCTGACAGAGTAAATAACCACCAAAGCCTGGATAATAGCATGAGATGCATAGTTACATAAAATCAGTTCAAATGTATGTTTTAATGATTTAAAGCTTTGGGCTCTGAGTTCTGTCTTTGTACTTCAGGCAACTACATGTCCCCAGAAAGACTTCCTTCTCCAGAACCAAGAAGAAATAACTATTTTCTCAGAAGATGATCATAAAGATGTGAAATAATATTGGTAGTTCAGCATATATAGCTCAAAGTCATAAGCAGACTATAAAATAAACAAATTTTAATTTACCACATTGTGCTGATTAATTTTGCATTCATTCAACACTAACTAGGACTATCTGAATAGAAAGTATCTTAATTGAGAAAATTCCCCCTTCAGACTGGCCTGTAGATATTTTCTTTATTCATGATTGATGTGGGAGAGCCCAGCCCACTGTGGGTGATGCCACTGTTAAGCAAGTAGTCATGGGTTTTATAATAATGATAATAATAAAGCAAGATGAATGAGCCATGGAAAGCAAACCAGCAACTGGCATTCCTCCATGGTCTCTGCCTCAAGATTAAATTAATGCTTTGGCTTCTCTTTTTTTTTATTAAGAAATTAGTAATTTATTATTTAATGATGATCATTTAAAAGTTAAATTTGAGAAATGTAACACATTCAAATTCTATTATTTTAATTTTGAAAATGTTCATATAACTTTCTTGTAGTATTAAAATTCACAGTTCTCCCTCTCACACACATAAAGTATACATGTGTAGATTTACATAGGTTTGTATAACAATTCAATGATTATTCCTATAGTTCTTTTTATCAGATCTTACATATAGCTACATAATTTTATTTTATACATTACAAAACCTTATTACACATATATGTATATATAATGCATCATCCATCTATATGTATCATTGAATAACTGACCATAATCGAACTATATAATTCAATTGGGACCAAGTCTGAGCATGTTATAAGTTACCTTAAAGATAATTTATTTATTATTTACACACTTTTTGATCAAGTAATATACTTCAAAGTATATGACTAGCAAAGATAAAAGTACTTCACAATGTTAAATTCAGTTATTTGAAATCAGAATTTTATTTATTTTTTTCTTCTTTTTTATTGTGAAAAAAGTTATACAGATATATGTATATTATCCATGTATCCCCTTATTCAGGCTCCCTTTCCCTTGTCACTCCTCCCAGTCACTCACCCTTTTCTCCATCAGTTCATCTCCTCCCCAGCAAGGGCAGGAGGTCTCAAGGTGGCTTAGTTCAACATCCACTCTAGGCAGATCCAGTTTCCTCACTCCCACATCAAGACTGGGTCAGGTGTTCCTCTGGAGGGAATGGGCTCCAAGGTGCCAGTCCAAGGTGCTTCAGATCCCAAGCTGTTCCATGGTTGTGGTTTTCAGCTTGGACATGCTAAGCTTTTTTTGTTTAAAGTCCACCAATGAGTGAGTACATCCCCTGTTTATCTTTCTGAGTTTGTGAGACCTCGCTCAGGAGAATATTCTCCAAATTCATCCATTTGCCTGCAAATTTTAGGATATCATTTTTTCTCACTGCTGAGTAGTACTCCATTGTGTAGATGTACCACAGTTTGTTAATCCATTCCTCAGTTGAGGGGCATCTAGGTTGTTACCAGGTTCTTGTTATTACAAATAATGCTGCTATGAACATAGTTGAGCTAATGCCATTGGAGTGCGACTGTGCGTCTTTAGGGTATACACCCAGAAGTGGTAATGCTGGGTCTTTGGGGAGATTGATTTCCAGTTTTCTGAAAAACCACCATACTGCATTCCAGAGTAGCTGAACAAGCTTATACTCCCACCAACAATGGAGGAGTGTTCCCCTTGCTCCACAATCTCTCCAGCATAGGCTGTCATCTATGTCTTTTATCTTAGCCAATTTGACAGGTGTAAGGTGATATCTCAAAGCTGTTTTGATTTGCATTTCTCTGATGGCTAAAAATGCCAAGCACTTTTGCAAGTGCCTTTCAGCCATTTGTAATTCTTCTGCTGAGAATTCCCTTTTTAGTTCTGAGCCTCATTTTTTGATTGGGTTATTCAAGGTTTTGGGCTCTAGTTTCTTGAGTTCTCTATATATTTTAGAGATCAGTCCTCTGTCACTCGTAGGGTTAGTGAAAAGCTTTTCCCATTCTGTAGGCTGTCATTTTGTCTTATTGACTGTGTCCTTGGCTTTATAGAAGCTTCTCAGTTTCAGGAGGTCCCACTTATTGATTGTTGTTCTTAGTGTCTGTGCCACTGGTGTTATATCTAGGAAGTGGTCACCTGTGACTTTGGCTTCTCTTAATGATGAACTGTAATTAGGATGTGAATACCAAATAAAACCTTTCCTCTCCAAGTTGCTTTTGATCCTAGCAATGGATGTGTACAATGAAATTCTACTACTCCCCAACAAGGGATGGAGTTTTACATACACATTGCATTGATAAATGTTTAAACTGTTAATCTAAATAATTCAAACTATATACTGTACAAATTATTCTTATAAAATTGTTAAAAATTGGAACTAATGTAAGATAATAAGAAACTGATTGTTAATTGTCTAGAGAGTCAAGAAAGAGAAAAACAACTAAAATGGAACAAAGACTTTGTTTATCGTACTGTCTAAGATTCTGGTGATTTTACCCTCTAAGCATTCTCCTATAGAAATTTTAATGAAAACAGAAAACATTATATTTGAGTGGGTATTTCTACCACATAAACAAAATAAGAAATTAAAGATATGTGGAAAAGATTTCTGATTTGATTTTTTATATGGAAAATTAAGACTTTGTCAATTGACAGGAATGGACCCAGAAGAAATTGTTGTACCTTTAACTAATGAAGAAATTGACCAATTATAAGTAGAAAATGAACCTTGGCAAAGACCTTGCAATAATTTTGGGGGGAGATTAACAACAGATATTCCCAAAGCAAAAGAAT
The DNA here is from genome assembly GCA_004025045.1 of Sigmodon hispidus. Lineage (NCBI taxonomy): Eukaryota > Metazoa > Chordata > Mammalia > Rodentia > Cricetidae > Sigmodon > Sigmodon hispidus. The sequence goes on from PVIH01001770.1 coordinate 143,905, forward strand.
TTATCAGGGGAAATAAGTGGATTCTTTCTCATGTTATACGGTGAACACCAGTTTCTGGAGCCCCTTCATTTTGTGCTGATGCAAATAAATCAGAAAAAGCAAGTTACAAATCAAAAAATTTAAGTGGCTCAAAGCCCTTATAATTCTGTTCAAAAGTCAGAATTATATGCTATTATGATGATATTAATGAATTTTACAGAACCTCTTAACATAGTCACTGACTCTCAGTATGCAGAAAGAGTTGTTATATACATTGAATCCACTGACTTTATTTCTGATGACTCAGAACTAATTTAATTATTTATTCTAAATTTTTTTTAAACTTTATTTATTTATTTATTTGGCTTGGTGTTTGCCTGGAACTGGAACTACAGACAGTTGTTAGCTGCCATGTGGGTGCTGAGAATCGAACCCGGGTCCTCTGGAAGAGCAGACGGTGCTCTTAACTGCTAAGCCATCTCTCCAGCCCCTAATTATTTATTCTATTACAAGAAATTATTAGGAATAGGGATCATCCCTTCTATATAACACATACAGTTTTGCCAGGCTCTCTAGCACAAGGTAATGATGAAATTGTTAATTTATTAATAAGAAATGTGCTAGAAGCTTCAGAGTTTCATAAAAACCATCACAACAATAGCAAAGGTTTAAAAAAGAATTTCTCCATCACTTGGGAACAAGCCAAAGAAATTATAGAAAGATCTCCTACCTGTTTCTTCTATAACCAAACTCCATTACAGGCAGGAAGTAATTCTAATGGTATGTGTAGAAATGCAATTTGAGAGATGAATGTGTTCCATTTTACAGAATTTGGAAAGTTAAAATATGTATATCATACAATAGATAATTTTTAGGATTTCAACAGGCAACAACTTTGAGTTCTGAAAAGGATGATTCTGTAATTGTTAGAAGTTACAGCCATTGTGGGAATACCTGTACAAATGAAGACTGACAATGCTCCAGCATATGTCTGTAATAAAATGAAATCTTGCTTGTGTGAGGATGGCTCCATGCTTTACATCTTTATATGTGTCAAAATTCATTTGCTAATAATATATATGTATATACATATATACATTATATATATTACTGAGAGTCCAGAGTGAATACTCATTCAAAAAGATAAAAGAACTCCTTAGCAGAGACCCCATTGGTGAATCAATTAAGTTTATTTTTCTCATGATCCATAATATGATACCAGTTTGCATGATGATCACAAACTATCATGTTTCCTAAATTCAGTGTGTATCTCATGTTCATTGTTCTAAATGCATTGGTACACACTGTGAACTCCCTCCACTTTGCATGACATTACCCACCTTCCATATATTCTCTGTAGCTTTACAACCTGCTATTTACAAAAAAATTGATATTCCTAGTTTCTGGGGAAAGTAAATATTTATATGTATGTTATATGTATGTACATGTTATATACTTATACATATATACTTATATACTTATACATATATACAAGTTAACTGTCAAATGAGTGAATTTAGCATTTTTATCAAAAATTGTAGAGTACTTTTATTTAAATTTTTCAAAGTAATCTGTTTACATGATTTGTACGTAAAAGTATAAAATAAAAAAATGGAAAGTTATTTTCTAGATTATTCTTATGCAGCAAGCACTTTACCACAGAGCTCCTCCTGACTCTGCTATTTAACAAACCTTTCAGCTATCTTCATGAGCAGCGATATTTAAGAACTACTGACCCATAAGGACTGTGTGGTTTGAAGGAGAATGGCCCAGATAGGCAAGTTTAAATGCTTGACTGCCAGTTGCTGGAACTTTGGGGAAGGACTAGGGGGCTGCGAGGTGTGGCCTTATTGGGGGAGGCATGTTTCTAGATGTGCGCTTTGAAATTTCAAGAGTTCTCACCATTCCCAGAATCTCTCTCTCTTCCATCTTCCCTCCCTCCCTTCTTCCTCCCCTTCCTCCTCCTCCTCTGCCTCCTGCTTATGAATCAGATGTGAACTCTCAGCTCCTGCTCCAGCGCCGTGTCTGCCTGTTACCATGCTTCCTGACATGATGGTTATAGATTAACCCTCTGGAATCAAGAGCCTCAAATTAAATGTTTTTGTTTGTAAGTTGCTTTGGTCATGGTGTTTTGTTATCAAAACAGAAACTTAACTAAGAGAAGGACTGAACTGTGTCCCCCATGAAATTCCTGTGTTAAAACCTTCACTTCCACTGTCATTGCTTTTAGAGATTAAGTCACTAATGAGAATGAGGTCATAAGAGTGGGACAAGCATCCTCTAGCACTAATGTCCTTAAGAAGAAGCAAGGATACTAGTGATAGCTCCATTCCCACACACAAAGAGAAAGGTCATATGAGAGCATACTGAGAACATGACACCTGCTAGCAGTGTTTAGAATATTATTTTAAGGTGTGTTACTTTTGTTTGTGTTGCATTTGTTTAACTCTGTGAAGCTGTGTTGCTTTGCCTATCTAAAACATCTGTTGGTCTAATAAAGAGCTAACTGGTCAATAGCGAGGCAGGAGAGAGAAATAGCTAGGTCTGGCAGGCAGAGAGGATAGAGGGAAAAAAGAGGAAGCAAAAGGAGAAGAGGGTGATCGAGGCTAGCCACCCAGATACCCAGACACACAGACACACAGTCACCAAGACACCAGACATCCAGACACCCATTACAAGATTCCCATGAGCTTTTGAGTATCGTGGTGGAATGGTTGTTAAAAGTGAGATGCTTGGAAGATCAATCTAGCCAACATTCAAACATGGAGTAGGAAAAGCTTCATGAGTTCCAATTCTTAGTTGAACAGCTATCAACAGTTGGCTTCTTGGGGAAAGGGGAGTCAGTTATTTTTAAGGGTGTGGCCCCTGGTAGGTTGACCATACTCTGGTGAATGACTCTACATTCAGGAGTATATAGCCAGCAGAAATTAGATTCTACATGTTATAAAAAACAAAAACACACGAACACAACACAAAATTGATTGGCTCAATCTGAAAGGAGTTAAAAGGTAAATATGATCAAAATACATTGAATGCATGCATGTATATAATTCTCAAAGAATTACATTCTTATCTATTTTTTTAAAGCGATGTGCTGGGGGAAGTGATAGTGCTTTGGGGGGAACTGATATGCTTGGACATCAAGATGATAAACAGAGACTTGTGATAGACTTGTGATGATTAATCTTAATTGTTAACTGAACAGGATTTGAAATCCTCTAGGAGACACACCTCTAAGGCATGTCTGTGAGCAGTGTGGCTGTGCAAAGATAAACAAGGAAAAAAGAAGAGAGAAACAGAGAAACGCCTTGATACCTACTTCTGGCCACACTCAGCAGTGCATCTTCCCACATGAGAGTTAAGTTCATCTCAGGAAAGGAGAGGATAGGGTAGACTCAGGGAACAGTCTGTAGATAAAACCGGTATGAAAGGGAACTCGTGGAGGAACAACAGAGAAAGCTTAGCACTGGCCCAAAGATGGAGCTGTGTTCCTGTTTGAAAAGATGGTGGGAAGGTGACAAAATTTTGAGGGTCAAAAAGCTTCTACGAGAAGCAGAGGATGAATGTTCTCTGCACTAAACAAATTGAATTGTCAGAAGGACTACATTTATGGTCAGAAGGGTAAGTTCAGTCATATTAACTCCTGCTGACTTTGGCAACAGATTGTGATGCTTCACTTTGCCCAGAAGGATGGGGGAGGAGAGCCTGGTCTCTGCAGATTGGGGAATAAGAGAAAATGAGTCATCCCGTGATATTAACACATGACTTTTGCAGTAGTACAGTAGACAGACAGCTATCATGAAGCTTTTGCCATGGAGAAGAAAATTGAGCTCTCCAAATACAAAATCAGCAACTGGGACCTTATAACCAAGCATGTAAGGTGTTTTTATCATAAACACAATGTCGTTTCCTGATATCTTTTTTTAACTTTATACCATCTTTATGTCATGAAGTAGTATTTTAAAATAAAAACTTAGTGCCCTGTAACCCTTCCATAGATGTTAGATTTGTAGAGCTTGTGGAGTACTCTCCAGAAAAATTATAACTCATTTTTTTCATTAGAAGTTCACAGTCTCCTGTCTGTGGTGTTATCAGTATTGCCACCACCACCAATTTGAGAAGGAAAACAGAGTATAGGGTTTTAGGTTCCCATTTGCATTTCCTAGATCATATTTAAAGTAATCCTTCTCATTTGGTTATTAGTTATTTATGTTCCTGATCAGGAATGTTGACATCTTTTGCTTTTTGTCTATAGAGAAAGTCATACTTTTATAAATCATTCCAATATCAAAAACATTAATGTTTACCCTCCACCTTGATAGTATTTTTTAATAATTTATTTCTAAAAATAGCCAGGTCTCTGTCATAGTACAGTTATTATAAAGTCATGAATGACAACATTTGCAAATGTGTATGTGTGGCTTTTTTTAAAATTTTTTAAAAGATTTATTTTCAGCATCTTTAATTACTTGTCTTATGTGAGTGTGTGAGCATCAAAGAAGCTAGAGGTATTAGACCCTCTTGGAGCTATAGTTACAAGTAGTTGTGAGCTGCCTGACAAGGTGCTGAGAATTGAACTTCTCTAGAACAATATGTGCCCTTAACCACTGAGCCTTCTCGCCAGCCCCTTGACACTACATGTTTTAAATTTCATCAGATACCACCACCATCATCACCAGCATTAAAATCACGATCAACTTCAACATTTTCACCTTGGGTTGCGTGTCCCACGGTGACTGTTTGATGGCTTTTTGCTGATTCTGATGAAGGCTGGGTTTCTTTAGGGAACACCCATCATTGAGAACTGGGCAGCAGGTGAGCTGGAGATTTTCCTGTGAAAAGCCCAACCCTTGGATGAACATGTGGGAAGAGCTACATGTCTAGTGATGAGGAGTGGCTCTGGCATTTGTGGTCAGAATGCCCTTTGTCCTCCCTTACACAACGGCAGTGCAGCCAGGGTCTTGTCTCCCTCTCACTTCCTATCTCTACAGAACAGGTTGGCTCTATCTTGTAGGATTTTTGTGATAGTCACATGACAGAATACATGCAGAGTATTCAGTTCTGTGTTTTACACTTGCCGAGTGCTCCATGGAGCCTCCATCTGTTAATACAGTGCCATCTGTTACTCCTTTCTCTGTGGTTGTTAAAAAAAAAAAAAAAAAAAAAAGCCCTACAACCACCAGCCTTTTAGAGACTTGTTATGTACAGATGCTTCGATGCTCTCATGGAACTAGAATAAAATGAGAACATAATTATTATTTCTGATTATCCTTTTTATCATAAGAAACTGAAACCAGGGAGTTGGAGAGATGGCTCAGAGGCGAAGAGCTCTTCCAGAGGTCCTGAGTTCAATTCCCAGCAATGACATGGTGGCTCACAACCATCTATGATGACATCTAGTACCCTCTTCTGTATACTGTGTGCATAATAAATAAATAAAAAAAATTTTAAAAAAGAAACTGAAACATTAAGCTACCCATTGAACAACTTACAGAAACAAATATTACTATGGTAACAAATTATCTCTTAGATGAGGAATTATAAATATATAAAGGTATTGGGAAATCTATGTGTAGAGTAGGTTGTGGGAAAGAAAATGTGATGTTGCTTTCACCTGGAAGATAAGAATGAGCCCTAAGCCCCATCACAACTGCTAATGGATGGAATTCTTTCTGCTCCATAAAAAGTTTCTGTTGGGAGTCCCACAAGAGAACTAAGCAAAGTAACTGTAACATATATGCAAAGGGCCTAGGTCAGTCCCATGCAGGCTTCTTCTATTTCCCTTTCCTAGGGAGATCTGGGCTTCCCCCCACCATCCTGCCTTGTTACTTAGTCTCTGGGTCTGTGGACTGTAGCAGGTTCTCCTCCATGTTACAGCTAATACTCACTCATGAGTGTGTACACACCATTTTGTCTTTCTCAGTCTGGGTTACCTCACTCAGAATACACTCTTTAGTTGTAACAGTTGTGCTACATCTGTTTTGATGCACTGTCTTAGACACATGCATGTGTCCTATAATTTTTGTTTCTTCAGATTTTTTAAATCTGGGTTATATTTTTAATTGAAAGTATTTTTCATATAATATATTCTGATATATGAATAGAAAAATGAATAGAAAGGAAGCAGGGGCTGTGCCTGATACTTTTACTGGCTTTTGGGACCCTAATCCTCATACCCCTTTTATTCAACCTTAATATAAGGGAAAGCATTTAGTTTTCAATAAAACATTATAAGTCATGTTTTAGTGATATCCATCGGAGGCCTGCCCTTTTTTGAGTAGCAGTGAAGAAGGACTGGACTGGTGGGTGGGGATAGATGGCGGTTGGGGGAGGGGCTGGGGAGAAGGGGAGAGAGCAAAAACTGCAGCTGGATTGTAAAACAAATTTAAAAATTAGTAATAAATAAGACTAAAGAGTTTTTAAAAAGAAGTTTGTGTTGGATATCACGCAACATACTGGGGTTGCTTAAAATATATAAAATGCTAACAAAATTTTGATAGCTTGATTTAAATTCTTTCAAAAAATTAAAATAATATTGAAAGTTAAAATCACATTTATTCTTTCCTGTGTCAACTTTTGAAGTTTCAAGAAAGAAAATACCCACTTTCTTATCATCTTGTTCAGAATCTAGAAAATAGAAATAAGAGGCGAAAGGAAATAAGTCACTCTTCCTGAAAAAACAAAAGTCAATGGTAAAATGTATTTCAGTTCCTGGAGGTCCCCACAAATGCTGCCACTGTCACATTTGTCACCTAGTCTCCCATCTTGCCTAAAGTCTCCTGAGTGTTTAATAGCTTCTTGGCATTGCATTTTGTCAAAGCAATGACAAACCCACGGACTGGCGATACTTCATGCCATTACTTGGAATAGATGATCCATGAGGAATGGACATGTACCTCAGCCTCCAGCATCTGAGCATCTAGTGCAGGGCCAGGCACAGCACACACCCCCACACCACATCTCTTCCATGCACAGTTATGAGTGAGTTATAAAACAATTTTGCCTTCACAGTGATGACGATCATTTAGAATTGCTGTCCATGTTGGCCCTCCTCATTGCTCTCATTCTACTTTGCACCAATGGAGACTTGTAATTTCTCCAGACATAGTCAGTGCAGACTTTTATCAACTCTTATCTGGAGTCCCCGGGAGAAAAGCAATGGTATTTTCCCTTGGTCTCAGATAATCAGTAAATCCATACCTAAACAAGGGTACTGCACTGGCTAGTCTTAAGTCAACGTGACACAAGCTAGAGTTATCCAAAAGGAGAAAACCTCAACTCAGAAAATGCCGCCATAAGACCTTGCTATAAAGCATCTTCTTAATTAGTGACTGATGGGGGAGGGCCTATCCCATTGTGGGTGGTTCCATTCCTGGGCTGGTGGTCCTGAGTTCTATAGGAAAGCAGGCTGAGCAAACCAGGGAAAACAAGCCAGTAAGCAGCATCTCTCTATGCCTCTGCATTAGCACCTGCCTCTAGGTTCCTGCTCTGTTTGAGTTCTTGTCCATATTTCCTCCAGTAATAAACTATGACTTGGAAGTATTAGCTAGATAAACCCTTTCCTTCTCAACTTGCTTTTTGTTTATAGTATTTCATTACAGTAATAACAACCCTAACTACAACAGGTACCTTCAGGTTATTAGTTCAATTAAAAAAATGCTAAGGACAATAGGGGGTGGGGAAACTACCCCAAATAAGTCATCAGCTCTTGGCCCTTTCATCTGATTTTCTCATGCATACTGGAAATTTCTCCTCCATATCACTCAGTCTGAAATCAATATGCATGGTTCAGAGCTCCTCCTGATAACCTGTATTTTCATTTTTCAGGCAACAGAACAACTAATCAAAAAGCATAGTTACATAGAAACATGACAACACATAGAAAGTATCAATCTGGTGTATACCCATTAGAAGAGTGGTAACACTGTGTGGCAGAGCATAGATAAATATAAATGGCTTAATTTAAGTTATAAGAGTTAGTTGAGACAATTTTAAGCTAAAGGCCAAGCTTTCATAATCAATACAAAGTTCCTGTCATTATTTAGGAGCTAGCTAGCAGTACAGAAAAAGACTTGTAAGCACAGAAAGTAATGATAGATTTTTGAAAGAAAATATCTTTAATCTGCCACAAACACTTATTTTTAAAGAAGAGAACATCTTTGTAATAGTGGGTGGAAATTCATAGGTTGTTAGTTGGTTTTGCCATCACCTGGCATTCAGAACCGAGCTCCACTTAGTCATCACTGCTTAGAGGATGAATGAAAGCAAATGATGCACAGAAATCTGCTTTACACTTGAGAACATCCCTTTATTAATGAACATGCCTTTATGTATAACCCTGGGACAGTTCTTCTAAACAAATTATGGACTTCCTGTTCAGGAGGTCTTTAAAAGTACCTTGGGGATAACCATGTCCAGGTTATTTGTTTACATGGAATCTCATTCAAACATCCCAGCAAGTAGTAAGTCCAGATCTTTGGATATTCAGAAGTGAGTAAACCTCATTTCTGATCTGGTCTGAAACTAATAGAATAAGAAGTTTTCCTGTGAAGTTTCAATCCAGAAAAAAAAAAATTCCTTCTACCTTTCTAGACTCTCTACTGTTTATACTGTAACTAAAGATAGATTTAGAACAGAAAAGCAGGAGATAGTTGGCATGCATATCTCATCTATAAAGGGACAACCTAGAGAGGAACCCAGAAGGTGAACTAAAATTCAGCCTTAAAGACCATTGCCACCTAAAAAGAAAATTAAGTCTTGCAAGTTGGTGAAGGAAAATCATAAGGATAAGGGTAAGGGGTAGAGAACAAAATAATATATATGCTGCCATCATCTATAAAGGTCTACCAAAAGAAAAAGATGTAGATTGACAAACATTCTGGATGAATTCTTGAAATAAGCCAACATAGTTTCTCAAAAACAGTTCATAACCATCAGTGAACACCACTCTCCCTGTATCTTCCAACCTTCACATTTGGCTGAAGTCCCTGGACTGCAGAAACTTACAAAACACTGATGGGTTTTCTTCAACTGTTCCCATTGCCTACATCCTGAAAGTGAGCCAGCCAGGAAGTAGCTCATGTACTCTGGAAACTGACATAACACAGGGCACAACAAAGTCTCATTCATTACCAATTACAGGGATGCTTTCCCTTGATTAACATTTGTTGACGCCATTACCTTAGAGCAGAGGATGGAAAAAAATGACTAGAACGTTAATTCCTGAGTAACTGAATGAAAGCCAGACTCTCGTTGTGTAGCCTGGGGTTCTTAGTTTCCATTCCTGACTGCTGGATGACCAGGCTCTCTAAGGCATCTACTGTTTGACAAGACTCATCTGCAGGATGGTGCTAGTGGCAGAGTCAAGGTCATAGCCATTTGGGGGAGTTTTGTGATAGGATTGTCTCATAAGGCAAGAGGAATGCCCAGTGGTTCTAAGGCACAGAATCTATTAAAGTGGAAAAAAAGGAGATATCATAACTTTTCAGCTCCCACACCACCAGCTTAATATTCAGACATCTGGCCAAGGAAGAGAGGTCAGTCCAGTGATGAAATTTAGTTAGCAAAACTGAGTTTAAAATATTTCCATTAGTTATTTAACCCAGGCTATATTTACTGAGTTTCTACTACATTTGAGACTCTTGGAAGATATAGTAAAGAGGAAGAGGTCATTGAGAACTAAGTATATAACTTATTACTTAAATAGAATTGAGAAATGTATACAGAGGAAAGCACCCAGTGCTTTGAGAGTATACTGTATAGGGACAGTTGCAGGTGCAGGAATATCTCCCTAAAGAAGTATTATAGGTCTGGGTTCTAGAGTAGAAATAGGAACAAAATGGAAGAATGGAAGGCAGGGAAGGACTATTCACTGACAGGAGGCCAAAATGGTGGGCCACAGAGTGCTTTCAGACACCCAGTGGTTAAGATTAGCAGAGGTCCAGAGGCATGATTATGCAGGTGTGTGAATTGAAGAATAGTGAGTGATCCTGCAGACACACAAGAATTATCTTTGTGTATAAAACTATACGGCTCCTCATTGCTTTATTAGGCTACAGTTTTCAACTGAAAAATAACTTTCCGTTTAAAGGACATGAATATTTTACACACATGCAAAGTGAAGGCCATGGGGTGAGTCCAGTCCCTAAGTCCTCATTTCTCAGCCTCCATGATGAGATAGTCACTTTCCACCCAAACCACATATGCCTTATCCAGTCCCCAATGGGCAAGTTCAAACCAAATTTTAAGCATCACTATAATTATTTCAAGTACATATTTCTTTTCTCATCCTGTGCATGTGTGGTAGAGGGTGTTTGTGCATATCAGTGTAAATATGTGCACATGTAAGTTTACACATAGAGAACCAAGGTTAACATTGGTATCAGTCTTCACCTTCTTTTTAGCAATCTCTCACTGAACCCAGACTTTAGCATTTTGGCTTGAAGGGTGGGCCAGGACCTGCCCGGCACTAGAGTTACAGATGTGCAGTACACAAATAGCTGTTACGCAGGCACTGAGGATTGAAATTTCGGTCCTTAGGTTTATGCAGCACGTGCTTTCTGTCCTGAGCCATCTCCCTAGCCCTAGAAGTGCTTGGTTTTTGCCTTCACTATGACAATTATACCTGAAAACTAGAGCTTGCTGTTTGCATCCATGTGTATTTCCTTTTTCTGGAAATGTCTTGCTATTTAGATAAAAACCACCTCATAGTCATGTACCCAAAACTGTCCTCGAACTCACTGCCCTTCTGTTCTAGTCTCCCAAACACAGAGGTCACAGGAGCAGGGTGCTACATGTGGCATAATAATTCTTTAATGTGGCCCCATATTCATATAGTGTACCTTAAACATTTGAAACCTTAGGTTATACATTACCAAACAGCTTCTGAGGATGAACAGATTTATTTTTCCCAGACGTGTTCATGATTAGTGATTGTTCACCAAATTCATCAAAACTGAGTATTATTTGTCTTACTATGACCAATTTAACAAAGGAAAGTATATCTTGTTTTTTTTAATTTATTTATACATTTATTCTTTTACATCATGCACCCCATCAAACTCAGTTATCAGGCCTCTCAGATTCATACCCACTCCTATGATCTCCAAAATTTACAAAAATGCTCATTCATGCTGCTCATTTACTTACATGAAAACATATCTTATCGGTGCTCAGATCTGCATTTTTATTCCCAGTGTCAATGAGCTATTAATACCTCTTTTGTGCATTCCCTGTTTCTCTGTCCCTCTAGCTCTGCCGGGGCCACCTGGCTTCTGTCTGAACACTTCTTATAACAGAAACTTCACAATCTTTGGGTCAATAGTCCTGAAAAGGGGCTGCAGTTGTTTGAAAATATCTATTATTGATCCAAAATCTTTCATTAAATTTAGCAATCTCCACCTAGTTTTCTCAGGTAGAATTGTCCCAAATGCTTTTCTTAGCAGAGACTATCTCTTTAAATATGTATGTACATGCTGTGTTATAGAAAGTTCTATAGAGGGAAAAAATTTGAACTCATCAAATGATTTGATTGAACCATAGTAGCAGGTACAATGAAGTTAAACACACCTTAAGAAGGAGATAAAGTGAAACTGAGGCCAATGGTACCAAGAAGCCCCCAACTGTACATCTCTCTTACCTCTAGGCCCACCAAACCATGTCCTGTGGGCACACTGCAAAGCAATACACAAAAAGACTTAAAACTATTAGATTGGCCTCACCTGCCATTCCTGATGCTACTGTCCTCTTTGACTTTGAGACAGTTTCTCACTAGCCTGGGACTTGTAGACATCTGGCTGTCACTGCATCCCCAGGGAATTTTATTTTTAGCTTAAACATAACCTTTTGAACTTGTTTCTATTTGTGTGAAAATTGCCGAGCTGTAATGGGACAATCAGAGGAATCAAGAATTGAAATTCTAATTTACCATCTTATAATACCTGTAATTACAGTGTTGAGTATTATATTGGTATCCACCTAAAGTACAAATTCAGTCTTGGAGATATCATTTTGAATCTGCCAGACTAACAAAATCTTGTAAAGAAAGAAGATATGTTGATCAGTGTTGACTTGGGCCTTCACTTTGCCCCAAACAGTCCTTTGCTAAAGGCTGGGTTGCCAGGATGTGGTGCTTATTGAGAGGTGAGAAATGGAACCTTGAGAAGGTGGCACCAAGAGAAAACAAGGTAGAATACTAGGGGGTACACCCTCAGAGGAAACTTTGGAACCTCTCTCTGTGCTTCTCAGTCACCTTGAGGTGACTTCACCACATACTGTCTGTGATGAGATTCCATCTTCTCAAAGGCTACAGGAAAATCACTAGCAACTGAATTCACTGAAATATTGACACGAAGGAGACCTATCCGACTGCTCTTATCTAATGCTGTGTTTTGATGATGTATTGTCAACTAACAATTATGTACCACATTCCTCTCCCTGGTTGTCTGGATTTAATATTAGTCTGTAAACAGGTAGATGATTGGCTCACGGTAGCTACATACATTCAGTCCCATATGAATATTTCTTTGGGACATCTCAAAACAAATGTGATAAGATGACCCTACTACTAGTAAACAAAAAGCTAGTCCAGCAAAAGCCCTGGAGCTTAGCATTTTAATACATTTTGATTCTACTGAACATCACATGAAAACTACTCAGCAAGATCAAGAACATCAGAGACAATTCAGTGTGGAATTAAAAAATGACAGCACCACCATGCCCAAACAAAGAAGTTGCTTTTATCAGAAACTCAGCAAACAGCTAAAGTCTACATGTCACCTTTCCAGATCTGCAGCTGTGCCCCATGATGCTTCAGACACATTTTTCTCATAGGTCTTTATTAGGAAGATTCTTTCTTTCAAACCATGTTTATTTCATGTGACACACTCTATCAGCTAAGCCCCTGATAGCTTTACATCCACTCCTCAGGAATACATGAAGACTGGGGGAAAAAAAAGTGAGCAATTAGAGAGAAGGAAGTAATTAATTTTTATTAGAAAATATTGAGGTGATTAGGCTCTTTGGCTCCCTGTCATGAAGAGGTGTGGTTTGCACTACTTATTTTTAGCAACAATAAAGCAGACATCTCTTGCCACATTGTAGTTTTGTGTGCACTCACAGGCCTGACTGGTAGTTGAGGTATTTTCCAAACAGAGATAAGTTCAGAGCCAGAATAGCAGTACAGCGTGGGTGCTTGGGGAATTACATGGGACTCCTGGGAAAACAGCCTAAATGTTTGTTTGGGGCACTGGGGAAATGAGGATCAGGTTTGTTATTCTTGCTCGTGTATTTTTTCTTCAATATGGATGTGACAGGACTATAAGATGCAGACTTTGAACACACAAGTTTCGCTGACTGTCTTCTCTGAGCCTGAGTCCAAACCTTACTGCTCAGTACACCAATGTTTCTTGCTTTGTCCAATACTGAGGTGTCAAACTCTGCGCTGGCAATGACTCCAACAACTACCAAATCTCTCACTTCAAAATGTAAACCCAGATAGAAAAGCACAACTCCATTTTAACCCTCATTCTTCTAATTTTTAAAATGACATTAATTTGTTTAAGCTATACAAATAATAATAATAATAATAATCCTGTGGAAGGCTGAGAACAATCTGCATGAGTCAGTACCCCCTCCCACTACATGGATCCCAGGGATCAAACTCAGGTCATCAGGTATCCCAGTACCTACTGACCCACCTTACCAGCACTCAGCTCACCTCCTTAAGTGGTTGAAATTATTTTCCTGTGAACTAAGGTCTTATTTTATGATGCTGAAATGTTCTTTTCAAAAAGAACTTTGCTTACAAATCTACCTGTCATAGGTTCTTATCAATTAAATTTTAAAAAAAAAGGTAGAAAAAAAATAAAGCCTGCAATAAATGTCAAGAATGGAACAAGGGTCACCGGAAATACAGTGTGATATAGAAGCACTTAATTGCCAATTCCAGGCTCCAAGAAGGATTGTTTGGTGGTGACTAACAATCAGTGAGATAGCTTTGCTCTGGACACAGCAGGTCGCCTATCTTTATAGGGAAAACGCCCAGTGTTGGCCAACCCCTGTTAATTCTGACATTTCCAGGGATCTCTTTCCTAGTTATTAGCTATTAAGGGCACTGCCTGCAGGTCAAGGAGGGTAGGTCTTGATGAGATACTGAGGTCAAAGAAGAGCAATGACATGGCCGATGCTCCAAACTGGGGTGTCACTCAACCCATAATCTCGATGAGACGTCATTCATGTCAGGGCTTTAGCTCAGAAATCCTCAACAGACTTGTAAGGGAAGAAGCAGAAAGCTCTGGGTCTCTACCCCTGTGGAGACTGTGACAATTTTTTATGGTGTACTTCTTAGGTTCCACTAGGAATCCAATTCAACTCTGGCAGGCATGAGGGGCCTTTGTTAAGATGTTCTACCAACTGATTCCAGAATATCTCTATGAACCATATGAGGTAGGAGGCTATGGTCTTCACATTAAGAACACACCGGTGTTATTTCTAACCTGAAGTTGACATGTGACAAAGATAATAACTATACAATTCAGATGGCTTGTCCTATGACTTTATGAGCTCTAATACACTTTTCCTTTGAACCCCTGAGTTCCTGGAGTGATCTATCTCTATCCTGGTAGTAATTCTTTGCCTAGAGGTATGCTTAATATTTTAAAGTTCAATTAATCTCTCTGCTCCCTAATGTAGGAAACCCAGAGATAAACTGAATGACTTCAAGATAACTATGTGACAAACAGTTGGAATCTGTTACATTTAAACGTGACTGTTACTTAATAAAGCAAAACTAAAATGAGAAATTAGAAATGTGACCTCTGCTTTTATGTATTTTATTTAAAAAAAAAAAAAAGAAAAGAAATGTGACCTCTATCTCCTCTTCAGACAGCCCCACTGAAATAAAGCTGCTGAACTCCATATCTGGTGCAAAGTACAAAGTTGCCAGAGACTTAACACATAAAATGCAAAAACTAGTGAAGACCTACAGGCACTATGCTCACTGAAACTATATTTTCAACCAAGAAAGATACTTTTTTCTTTATTCTACTTTGCTTGGTAAATTTCTAAATATATAGTTCCTATTTATTTTGAACTAAGTCATTTATATAATATCTTAGATGATAGTCTATCAAACATATGCCTATTGCCTTATTTCAACCATCAGATGAGGAAACTGAGGATGGAGAAGCCCAAGCCCTGCACATCCAGGGACTCTAACCTGCCAAGTGTTAAGGATGAAACATAAAACAAATGATGTCAGATTCTGCATGTAAAGCTCCCTGCTGATGGGTTTCTCTAACTTTTGGTCATCTTTCTACATGCTTTACTGTCGGCTATTTTCTAAATTCCAGTCTAGATGCCACAAGACGAAGACAGGCAGTGGTTACCAAAGATATACTGGTTCCCAAAGTTTTCATTTAACTCAGTTAGCACAGGTTTACTAAATTTGATGAAGAATAGCTAATGGCTCACTCTGCATTGACAGGAGAGAGGAATACAGAGTTGACAGCCCCAGAATCCTGGGGCTGAATGTCAGCCCACTACTTCCTAAAAGGGTGATCTTGGGCTGTTTCCTGTGCTTACATTTCCTCCATCTACTTACAAGGTATAATAATATTATGGACAGCATGGGGTTGTTATGGGAACTAAATGATATGACTCACTTGCGCAGGAATAATGTCTGAGTCTTAACTAAGAATCAAATCAGTTCAAGTTACTATTATGTGGAAGGACTGTGTGGTGACCACGTCTATACAAATACCTGTTTGAAGTACACAGATAACTCCATAGCCTGCAGGGGACGGGTAAATGTCATGGATTAGGTGTCAAATGGTTCCATCTAGGAAGACAGGATCCAGGAAAGAGCCTCTTAGAGAAGGCTGGTAAACAGCAAAGGACTGTAGGGATTAAAACAGGCAGAGACAGTGGGGTTTTCAGAAGTAACGACTGGTAATACTGATGCTTTATTCAATGGTTCTTCAAAGCAATACAGTGATTTACACCATGTTTTGGGAGTAGAACATAGAAAAGGAAGTGTTCCATACTTCCACCTTTTTCCACCCCAAGCAAACACTGAGTCTAAGAGCAGGACTTTCTCATCCAAGCCTAGAGGGTGGTATCAGCAAGCTTCAAGAAGGAGATACAGCATCCTACATAGGAGACCAGAGTGCCTGGTACAGTGTAACCTCCCCTTTGGTTCGGATTTTCCTAAGTCAGTTTATGAAGCCCCTCCCTACCCCTTCCCCTCCATTCTCCCCTCTTTCTTGACCATATTATTCTTCCTAATGATATTTTCTAAATGACTAAAACAAGTACAATGATTTTGTAAAACTACAAAATGCCCTATGGTTTAATAATATCTAGCAAGAAATTAAAACCAGAATAGCATAACCATAACTATCTTAATGCTCCTGTGAACTAGCTTGCTCGACAGTTTCAGACACATTAATTTAATCATGTTTTAGACCCTCGGGCTTGATATTGCTGCTTTAAAGGAGGATTCTGTGACATAGAGACAATTTTCCTGATAAAGTTGAGGAGTCAGCAACAGAGTTGGTGAAAGGCCTCCAAAGTTGGCCTATGGCTGAGTTAGCAGCGCAAAGGTACCTCTACTCATTTTAGACCCAGACATGCTCTGGGGGCCCAGTGGCCTCCCCTTGGGGCTCACACCTAGGCTATAGGAAGCTTGGGGACACTTAGCAGTAGCCTAGGCAGAGAAGGTCTTCAGTATTAACAGTAGTAACTGTTAGATCATCCTAAAATGTGTGTGTTTGTGTTTATGCATGTGTGTATATGTATATATGTGTATGTGTGTACATATATGTATACACATGCATTTGACTTCTACCTTGAATATATAATGTTCTTATAATTATGTGATAAGAAGATAATCTGGCAGAAAATGGAGCAGGTCCCAGGAGGAGGCCTGAGCTGACCCATGGCACAGAAGAAGCTCCACAATGAAGTAGCAGACATTTTACCCAGTCAGGGGGAAGCTGACAGAAAAATATCCTCACAGGCAGACAGAACATAGAGCCTCCTGCTCTGAAACACAACTCACCACCAAAGTGTGACACAACTTTAGGATAAAAGGGTCCAAATGGGACTTTTAGCAAATAGAGCTAACAGCAGACACAGCTACTCTAATACCTGGAAAAATGGACTTCAAAGCAATGGAAGGAGAGATAAATAATGTACTTCATACTCATCAAGGAAGCAACCCATACAATCTTAAAAATAGATTCACATGACTTCACAAAGCAAATGCCACCAGATTAAAAACCACAGGACAATCCCAATGCAATGATATTAACTTCAATACTTCACTCTCATAGGCAGATAGGTCATCTGGATAAAGAATAAACAGAGAAACACTGGAGTTAAATAACGCCACAAATCAAGTGGACCTAACAAGCATTTCCAGAATGTTCCATCCAAACACTAAAAAATATACATTCTTCTGAGTAGGTCATGGAACTGTCTCCAAAAATGATCACATATTTGGATATGCAGCAAACTTCAACAAAGAAAGGAAAGTCAAAATAACACCCTGCATTCTATGTGACACAATAGAATAGATCTAGGTATTAGATCAACAGCAATAGAAACTACAGGAAGCACACAAATTCACAGAGAATAAACTAACGCTACTGTCGGATGTGCAGCTACACCTTTAATGGCAACACTGGGTTTCAGAGCTAGATGGATGTGTGAGGCCAGTCTGGCTTATATAGTGAATTCCAGACCAGCAAGCACTATATAAGGAGAATCTGTCTAAAAAAAATTACTATTGAATGATTAACAAGTCACTAAAAAAACCAAGGAAGAAAAGTTTTAAATTACTAAAATTAAATGAAATAGAAAATACGACATATCTACACTGGGCAGTGGTGGCACACACCTTTAGTTCCAGCATTTGAGAGGCAGATGTGGCAGATTTCTGTGAGTTCAAGCCCAGCCTGGTCTACTGAGTGAGTTCTAGGACAGCCAAGGCTGTTACACAGAGAAACTCAGTCTCAGAAAGAAAGAGAGAGAGAGAGAGAGAGAGAGAGAGAGAGAGAGAGAGAGAGAGAGAGAGAGAGAAAGGAAGGAAAGAAGGAAGGAAGGAAGGGAAAAATGGGCCAGAAAGAGAAGAAACCCATAGTTCCTTTCTGATGCTGTAAGAAGAAAACATTCACGTCCTAAATGTTCTATCACATTTCAATGCCATGATTTTGGACACCAAGCCTTTGAGAGAGGAATCTGGTATAGTTTTCCAAATCATAGCACTTAACATTTCTAGCAGTCATACTCTGTGGTAGGCAGACTCTGAGCCAGGTCTCACCAATCCTACCTGCCCTGAATTCACGAATTTGTATAATGCCTCCCTCTGAGTGTGGACCCACCCCAGTGGCTTACCTCTAACACAAGAATAGTAGGTTGTAACTTCTGAGATTAAGTGATTTCCCCGTTGTTGGATTTCTTAGATTGTTACTTGTTTTTCTCTTTCTACAAAGAAGTCTATAAGCCAAGGAACCACGTCAAGGAACCGAGCAATACTTTCAATCAATATCCAGGAAGAGAACTAGAGCCTTATTCCAAAAGATCACAATTGAGCCCTGCCAGTGCAGACAAGCATGGAACACGCAGTTCAGACAATACTTTCAACTTTGTAAGAAATTGTGAGGCAGAAACACCTTCCTAAGCTGTACCCAAATTCCTGACTCTCGGAAAGTACAAGATAATAAATGTTTGTTGTTAAATATCATTAGGTTCTTGTGGTGATTTGTTATGCAGCCATAAGTAACTAATACATAATTATAGTCATAAAACAATGAACAAGAGAATGTTAGCCATAGTATGATATACCCACACAATGAACTACTGCTGAGCCACAAAAAAGACAAAATTCTGACACAGCCAACAACATGGACGAATCTCTTATAAAACCATTAAACAAACAAAAGAACATGTGATTTAATTCTATTGATGTGAAAGTCTAAAAAGATAGATCAAAAGCTACAGAGAACTATTGCATGAATCCTAATTGGTCTTATAACAAAAACCCAGAGCCAGAATTTGGGGTAAATACTTAAAGATCAGAGAAGCAGAGGAACAAGCCACTAGAGAAACTTCTCATCACTACTGAATCCTCAGGCTGAATACCTCTTAAGTCTTCAGCCAAACTGGAAGGGAGAAGGGTGGGGAGGAGGAGAGGAGCAGAGGAGAGGGGAGGGGGAAGGAGAAGGGAGGTGCAAACTTTTGTCTTCTTCTGCCTTATATTCCTTTCTCTGCTCAACCTTATCACTTCCTGTTTCAACCTTTCTAATGTTAGGACTGAAGGTGTGTAATCCCAAATGCTGGGACTCAAGGTACACACCACCACCGCCTGGCTTCTATGGCTGGCTCTGCCCTCTGATCTTCAGGCAATCTTTATTTGTTTAGAGCTCATACAATATATCACCACAGAGAACATGTTAGTGTTACCCAGGGCCAAGAGGAACAATGCCAATTTCTGGAGGTAACAGAAATGCTTTGTCTTGCTTCTGTTGACATATAAACATGAGTATAGAAACATTTGCCATAGCTATATGTTTAAAATAGAAAAGTAGGCATATTTTATTATGTGAAATATTTACCTCAAAACTGATATACAAAGCTAAAACAAATCCTACTTCAAATATGAGCTGTAAGTCTAGAGTGTCAAACTGTAATTAGTATTCTCTAGGAAATGGGCAAGCTACAGAAATAGACAAATGACAGATGTTGACCACAAAGAAATGGTAAGCCTTAATGTGCAGTAACTGACATGTTTCCAAGCTCCCCCAGAGCAGGTTCTCAACCTTCCTAATGCTACAACCCTTTAAAATGGCTCCTCAATGTTGTGGTAACCCTCAACCACAAAGTTACTTTTGTTGCTACTTCATAACTGTAATTTCACTACTATTATAAATCTTAATATAAATTTATCTGATATATGGGATATCTGACATGTGACCCCTGACAAAGAGTCATTGGACACGCCCCACCTCACCTGGCAAAAAAAAAAAAAAAGGTTTTGACCCACAGGTTGAGACCCTCTGCCCTGTAGGCTGTTTGTAAGGTTTGTTATACAGATGGTGAATTTGAGCTTAGTAAAGCTGTTGGAACCTTAGAAAGTTGGACACTGGAGTCAGGCCTTTGAAAGTGTAGCTCAGGTCCCAATTCAGGCTCCTCCCTCCATCCTGATCTGCTGTAGAGCCTGCCACACTCTGGCCACCATGGTAATCTCCAGAGCATGGACCAGAGTCATCTGAAATCATGAGACAAAATAAACCCTCTCAAACATGCTCCTGTGAGGTATATGGTCATACAGAAGGTAACAAAACTAATATGCCACATAATTTAATAGATGACTTCATGACAAACAGAGCTCTGCATGCCTATAGCCCCAGCACTCATGATATTAGGATGAAGATCATACACTGGACAAGAGACCTTCTCTCCAAAACAAGTAAACAACAAAAACAAAGAACTGCCACCAACTGCTTAGCAGTCATTTATCATTGGGGTCTTAGGTTTCTTGACCTATTAAATGGAACCAAAGAAACATTTCACAGTTTCTTTTATGCATGACGGCTGGGCAGAGTGGTGCATGCCTATAACCCCAGCAGTTGCCAGGCTATATAGTAAGACTCTGTCTGCAAAGAGCAACTCTATCACCAGCTCCACCTATAATGCTTAGTATATTATTTGGGAGGCAGCAGATACTCAATATTGCTTACCTGAAGTGCCCTGGGAGATAATCCCTGTTGATATATTTACATCTCCTTCCAGAAATTAGCTTTAAGTTATCTTAGGAAGCAAACATTGAACTCCTTTTTGAGATTCTCCCAATGGAAAAGACACAGCTAAAAGTGGGGAAGAGTCAGTCCTCAGACACAAAAAAACAAAGCAAAACTGCTGACGCAGAGGTTACTTTGAGACACTCTGAAGTACATCCCATATAAATCCTTGCAGACTCCATCTTGGACAGTCGCCCATTCCTGTATTGAACATGGCCAAGGCACAAATGACTTCTCAGTTGGGGAGACAGACTGCAATGAGATCTGGAGTGTCCAGAGTTCACATCTCCATGGGAACCCCGGGGTGGAATGTACATCACCTGTGGGGCTTGAGAGTAGTATTTGGAGAATGCAGTTCTCTGCCAACTTGGAGGTCTGAAAGAATGTGACGGACCAATTTTGTGCTGGTTTTTTTTTCCCCTCCTCCCTACCTCACAACTGTTCCTTTTTAATCTGCTTCAACATCTGGGAGTAGTCAAGGTGTTTACAGTGTTGCTGGAGCCTCCCACAGCTCTACTGTACATGGACCTCATTGCTAGGGGTTGTTGCTGTGGCTGGCAAGGAGGAAGCTTCACCCTGCCTTTATCCAAGGAGCACAGGGGAATTCCAGGATAGCCATTATGTACCCCCACATCACACAAAGAAAAGGGGACACCAGAGGCAAAACAGGTTCCAAAAGAACCTTCCATAGCATCATGGGAACTTTTGAGTAGCTTCCCAGGAGATTTGTTTGGGATTTCTTCCAGACAAGGATGTACAGTGTAGGCAAGGTACTTGGCACTGGAGTCAAATCAGGTGGCTCCATTCCTCAGTAAATTTGTGACCTCCTGCCTCTAAAATGGGGGCATTACTTCTTCATATGATTGGAAAATGAAACAAAATGGCATATATCCAGTTGTATGATTCTGTCCTTAGCTCATAGTGGAAACTTAGTAAACATCAGGCTTCCTTTGCCCACTATCATTTAACATACATCTGAGTTCAGAGTAAAATTTGAAGAGATGTGTGTTCTACAAAGGAGGTCAGTGCAACTCCAAGGCAGCTTAACAGGCATCTTTTGGGGGAAAACAAACACCATACTTGGTAGATCCCGGAGTTAATGATTCTGTTACCTAAATCACTCGGAAAACAGGCTGTCTCAGACAACAGTGCAGGATTGACTCTTAGAGCTCTGTGGGCTGGCAGGATGGTTCTCATAGAAGACAATCAGATGGCAATGGAAACCGTCTGAAAACTTGCCTAAAGCAACGTCTTCATTCACATTCCCAGTGCCTCAGCTCTCCTGACATGATGCTTCTCTTCAAGAAATTGGTCTAGATTCCTCATTGGTGGCCTAAAGCCCCAACAGAACAGAGATAGAAACACAGAGACTACAGAGCTTGAGACAAAGAAGGATCCAAGGTGTCTTCTATAGAGAAGAAGTTGTCTTAGAGTTTCTATTGCTGTGAAAAGATACCATGACCACAGCAACTCTTATGAAAGCTGGATTACAGTGTCAGAGGATTGGTTCATTATCATTATGGCAGGAGCATGTCAGCATGCAGGCAGACACGGTGCTGAAGAAGGAACCAAGGCTTCTTCATCTTGATCTTCAGGCAGCAGTAGTGAATGCCACTTATAGGCCTAGCTTGAGCATCTGAGACCTAAAAGCCTGCCACCACAGTAACACATGTCCTCAAACAAGGCCACATCTACTCCAACATGGCCATACCTCCTAATGGTGCCACTCCCTATGGATCAAACATTCAAACATAAGTCTATTTGGGCCATTTCTATTTAAACACCACAAAAGTCAACCCAGAAACACACCATCTCAGGTTTAAGAAGAACAGGCCCAGTCTGTTTCTTCACAGGGAAAGGAATGATGTGAATATTGAGAGGAAACTGGTGCTGACAAATTCTATTTCCTACCTTTTGTTTCATGTGTTATTTTTCCTGACACTAGAAATGCTCCCTGAAGAGCCAGTATCTGCATCAGATTGAAATGTCCTCCTCTTGGCCAAGACAGTGTTGTCCTGTTCGGACTTAACCTGCAGATTTCATCCACTGTGACAGAAATTTATTTTTCTTTACCCAGAGTTAAAAACCAAGGCCGCAGACCAATCAGATAGCTGCCTGATCTTCTTCTCTTTTGATGCTCTCTTTTCTTACCTTTGGCTTTTAATAATCATAGTTTTGAATGAATACCACTTGCTCACATAATTCTTCCAACTAAAATAAGTCTCATGGTTTAATGGGCCCTTGTACTCTTTCAAGGCACACCTCAGTTTGTGATTTGACACTCATGAGATTGGACTGGTTTCTAGTTTCCTGGGCAAACTTTACAATGACATAGTTAGAAGCCAATTATCTTCAGCATGTGCATTATCTCAAACATATTAGATGTGCCAGACAGTTCTTTCTCACCAGAACAATTTAATCCTGAGCATTTTATTTTTATAATCATGTGTTTAATTTTCAAGGATCTGACCTTAGAAATCTTAATGTTCAAATTAAGAAAAGAGAATGGTTTAACTCTGTGTCTCTAGCAGTACAAAATGATTATTTTTAAGTATCTGTTTTGTGCCAGCGGGCATGATCTCAGCCATGCCAGGCTCTAAAGGAATGTCTCCAGGTTTTAGCTCCCACGCATTGTTCCTGGACACCTGCACCTCAAATTCCTTTGCAGCTGACTAATATTTCGTTTAGGTAGATATTTCAGATGTAATATCCAATTAGCTGAATTGTCTCTACTCATCCTGTAATAGCTTCCAAAAACCTGTTCAGCCTTACTTCCACAACTGTACACTCTGGAATCTTCTAAAATCTAACATCCTGTTTCTCAGCATATTTAGATACAGTCTGAGTTAGTTTTCATGCCTCCCAAATTGGAAACACAAATTAGCAATCGGATACTAAAAATTTTTGAAGATTTATTTTTATTTTTTATTATTTTAAATTATGTGTAGCTGTGTGTCTGCATATGGATATGTGCAAATGAGTGCAGATACCTGCAGGGGCTAGAGACATCAAATCTCATAGAACAGAGCTAGAGTTACACATGACTGTGAGCCATTTGATGTGGATACTGTAAACTGAACTTAGATGCCCTGAAAAAACAGCAAGTTATCTTAACTGCTGAACCATTTCTCCAGCCCCTCCAAGAACCTTTATCAAAGATTTTTTTCATGGAAAAATTGTCAAGAAAAATAATAATAATATCCTAAATTCTGGAATACCCACCACTTAGCTTACGTTATCATCAACTTGTGACAAGTTATGCTTCACCCATACTCCAACCTATGAGACTTTCAAGAAAGTAGTATATATCAAATTAGTTGATCTATATCTATGTAGATATCAATCTCCAAAAGTTAAGTATAATCAAACTTTGGTATCCACATTCTTCATTTGTGGATTTAAATAACATCAAATCAGAAATGTATAGTGGATATGAACTGACTTTTTCTTGTCATTATTCTCTGAGACAGTATAGTGTAACAGCTCTTATTTTTGTTTGTCATTTATACTTTATTAGATACCATAAATAAGTAATCTAAAGGTGATTTAGAGTCTAGAAAAGGATGTGTGTAGGTTACATGCAAATTGAATCATTTTATAGAGAGGAATTGAGCATTTGTGGATGTCTATATCCTCTATAAGTTTGAGAAATCAAGCTCTAACAGATACTAAGGGAGATGATAAAACAACACAACACAATTTAACACATGTGATATGTGATAGTAACTTCTACTCATAAATAGCCTGGATATCAGGGCTGCTTTTCTTTGTCACTGTCTTGTCACCTTCAGAATCTCACTGAATGTCACTTTCGCTACTGGTCCTATTTGACTTTCTGGCTTATTTTAATTTTTTGTCAGTATTTACTGGCATGTGTGTTTGACTGTGTTATTTTCAGGTATTTATAAGCTTCCTTAAATCTTTACCCAAATAATAAAAATGAATGTATACTTAAATTAATGAAAAGGATAAAGAAAAGGTAAAAACCAGCCACCTGTTGTAAAAACAAGCTATTTAGTAGTCATCTGGGATTTTTACTTGTGATAAGCAGAACCAGGTCTACATTTCAATCAATACTCAATTCATATGGATATCTACATCAAGCCTCACACTGGAATTTTCAGTTTTGTAAAAATACATCATACATATACACACAAAGGAAGAGATTATTGTTAGTTTTGTGCATGAGAGCAAATGCATACTAACAAGGCCACACACTAGAGTTTATTTAAGAGAAGAGTCCCAGGTGGGTGAAGAGGCAGAGGAGCAAGACAGAAGTCAGGAGACAGAGAAGGAAAGGACCAGAGCATGTGCTCGCAGTCTCTTTTAAGGGAAGGGGTGTGCACAGGTATGCATCATGGGTCCAGGGAGGTGCTTCCGGGTCCAGGGAGGTGCTTCTGTACGCAGTGCCGCAGTGCCGCAGGGTTTATGTAGCCATGCCCAGGGGCGTGCCTCCGTGCAAGATGCATCTCACCTGAGCCAAGTAGGCTCAGCTATGTGGAATGCCAGGAATCCTTACAGTTATCAAAGTCAAATCTTCAATATTTTTCATTTTGTTTTAATTTTTTTAAAAAAAAGTAGATAATGATTCTAGCTGACTTCCTAAGAAGATACTAATTAGCCTATAGTCATCCAAATTAAACTGGCACCAGGGAGTTAGTTTGCACAAAATAAAAATTTTATGGCTTGATTGAATGGATATTGATGCTGCAGTTGCATTATTAAAACCAAAGTAGGTATTTTGTATGTAAGATTTTAAAAATAGGTTTTGCCTAAAATGGTGGCAAGCACAGCTCAAGAGCGATGAGCTGTGTGTAGAGAGGGAAGCAGTACTCACTGCTGCCCTGCTCCTGAGAAGATTCCTGTGGGTTCTTGTTGTATTATCTGCCAGCACTATCACAGCTGCTTTAACTAGACCACATACAACAATTGAATTCTAGTGCTTGCCACAAGCTGTATCTCTTCCATTTCGTCTACAAGAAAAACCTAAGGCCAGGTGATTTGAGGAGATAGATACACCTTAAACGTAGGCCTTTCCTTACTGACTTCTCATCCTGCCCTCGCCACTGTCAACATGGTTTACATCTGTAATGAGAGGAAAGGATCCATATTTCCCCAGATGGACTTAAGTGAGATTCTTTATATAGTTTTTAAATCACTATCAAAAAGGAGACTTTACCTTGGTTTTGAACGTCAAGCTCTAATAAGGCAAAGAACTTAACACTTGAAGAACAGCTAGCGACCAGAAAATACTAGAATGGCAGAATCAAGCTGAGCACATTAGGATGGGTGGGTTCTTTTATTAAGTTGAAATTTAAAGTACATTAAAACCACAAGAAGGTAGGCTTTCTGTATAGTTTCTTCCTGGTGATTATATGCACAGCGAATCTAAAAGAGTTCAAAACTGAGGTTCCAAAGGTAGATAAATGGCTGAATCTTATGCTCTCCACAGCTTAGTTTTATACTGATATGTGAATAATGCTTATTATCAATATCACTGCTATTATCAGTTAATATTTTATGATGTCTTCATTGAGTGAAGGCATTGTACTAGGCTCCATCAGGGACTTTATCTTTCTAGAACACAACGTCATAGAATTTGATGAGTGTCTCATTTTCACTGTCACGGCAGAGGTAAGATTAAAGGTTTGGACATGGCGATAAGTTTTAAAAATAGATATAGCCCTGGAAACCCCAGAGCAAGCTTCAGAGTGCTCACTTCCAAAGTCCTTCATGGAAAGAGGTTAATCACAGGTGCTCAGAGACAAGAGTCAGAGAAACACTGGACTGTTGCCAAGAGGTCCAAGAAGAATAAGATGTGAGAAATGGCCACTGGAGTTGTGAGTACATGACGGTGCTGATGAGCTTTGTGTAGTGAGGCCTGATGGGAACCAGAGTAATCCAGGAAAGGGGGGAGGGGCCTGACTACAAAATGAGAGTAAAATGTGAAGTTTTAGTCAAAAATAAAAAAAATGTCCCCATGAAAGTAGGAATTCAAAAAAAAAAGAAAAAGACACATTTTAGTAATTACTGAAGTGGAGTGGTATATAAATGATAATCCATTATATAATTTTTCCTATTTGACAGATACATTTTAATTACCTTGATATTAGATTAAGAAAAATAAGAGAACAAACGGATCATATGAGAAGTAAAGGAATGGATTACAAGGAAATATTAGATGTACAAGAGAGAATAACAGCCGGTACCGACGCTGGCTCGAGTGTGGAACCTGAGAACAAGAGAATTAGCAAGAATAAAATGCATATTAGAGGAAGGTGGGAGAACAAAGATCTGTCAGATGAAAAGGAAGGCAGAAGAGGTAGTGCACGCTTCCACTCAAGGAAGAGGGAGGAGAGACTGTAGCCTGGGGAGGAGTTTGAGGAGTGTGAAAAAGGGCCAGGACAAGAGTGGCACTGGCCGCCTAAAGGGCTCACACTGGAAGAGCCACCTGGAAAAGACCCCATCGAGCTGCGGAGAGGCAGGGATGTCAGGGCTCCTCCAACCGCAGGGCCTCGGAGATCACCAACTTGGAGTGGCTGAGGATGACCGAAGTGTGAAGAGTGCTAGGGACAGCAGCTCTCTAACACACCCACAGAGAGCGAAGAAGGAACTGGGGGGGGGGGGGAATCTAAAATGCCCACAAAGAGCAAAGTGGAAACTTGTGGAGCTGATATCAGGAATATACACACAGAACAAAATGGGGGAGGAATGGACACTTGGGACACCTACAGAAAACCAAGTGGGAACTCAAGGCGGGTGGGAAGACTCCTGAGATGCCCACAAAGAGCAAAGTGAGGAGGATTCTGAGGGGGACATCCACTAGACCCCCGAATAAATACAACAAACATGTACAGCATCACTCAGTGGCCAAAGGAATGCCTCTATGGAGCTTGTTAGAAGTTCATTCTCAGGATTCACTCATGGCCTTCCAAGTCCAAATGTGGATTTTAAATTATTTATTTAAAATGATTCATTCCAAATGATTCATTTGTTAGTCAGCCCTCTGCCACTGTAACCAATACCTACTTAATAAAACAAATAATCAACTTAATAAAAGAAAAAGTGTGGAAGTCTTAGTCAATATCAGTCAGTCTTGTTGCTTTGAGGTCTGTAGCAAGATGGCACATTACAGTTGGGATTTATGTGGTGGGGCAAAGTTGCTCACCTCATGATGGTACATGACAAAAGAGAGGAATGGACAGGAGCTCAACAATCTCCTTTAAGAACCTAATCCCTTGATGATATGAAACCTCCCACTAATTCACACATCATAAAATATTCAACTCCACTTTTCCCAATGGCACCAAGCTACAGGCCACAATTTTGATTCATGGGTCTTTCAAGGCCATATAAGATCCAGACAATAGTGATTCAAATATATGTTCCTATTGAGAAGTCCTGACTAATAACTTTGTCAAACACATTTATGGAAATACAGAGAATTGTTTGTCTCTGTCTTAGTAAGGGATTCTATTACTGTGAAGAGACACCGTGACCATAGCAAC
>PVIH01001770.1:180977-217713 GCA_004025045.1 Sigmodon hispidus
AAAAAAAAAAAAAAAAAAAAAAAAAAAAAAAAAAAAAAAAAAAAAAAAAAAAAAAAACAGAACATAGGTACACACACACACATACACACACACACACACACACAGCATTAGCTCATCATCTCTCACTGGGATGACTTTAAATAATTTCCTAAGCCTGTTTGAGCTAGACAGAGCATGGTATACCGTCTGGGTAGTCGGGAGTACTGAAAGTATTCATTTGTACTTGAGATTTTGCAGATCTTCAGTTAACATTTCCTTTTGTTGTGTTTTATCTCACACGGACCCTGAGTCCTCTCAGCATACACTCAGAACAACCCAGATACATTTCCGAGACTCTTCACAAGGTACCTGGTGGTGTCTGCTTTCCCACAATCCTTCCCTAACCAGTGGTCCCAGAGACTTACTGCCTTGAGTTTCGACCCCTAGACTGTTGTGAAGAGCTAGAAAGAACCCCTTCAGCTGAAGGCTTCTCCATCACACAGAACTAGAACTAGTCCATGCATCATGTGGAGCTGGCCTACGTGTGGCTGAGACATCACAGGTGATGCAGAGGGAGCTAATGACTGAACTGTGCTCCTGGAAGTTAACGAAACTTCCGTCATGGGTGTGTTTGACTTCCCACACTGTAGCTGCTGTCCACATCTTTCTCCCTCTAGTGCCCACTTGCCTTGCTCTTTAGACACGGGTTTCTATTCCTGTATAAAGTAACTGAACAACCCGATTAGGAAAACTCTTTCACTAATTCCATGGCGTGTTGGGAAGAAGACAGAATTTAATTACCTAATTGAGTAAACAAGTAAAGACATACAGCAGTCGGGCAATAAAATAAGTAGCTGTTCTGATTTTATCCTTTTAAAATCCCCAGGCCTGAATTCAGCATTATTCAATTAGGCCATGAAATTACATTTGTGCTGAAGAAAACAAGCCCTTCTGGATAAGCCAGTGTTTCAGGCTTTCTGTAAGTAAGACCAAAGAAGAGCCGGGCAGATCACTCAGTGATTAGGAGGCATAACATTAATCAGGATGCTAGTGGATTGCAAGACTAATGTATGTAGTGCCTGGGGGAACACTTCTTTATTCGGGCAGGGGCATTGTGGTATTAAAGAAACAGTGTTACACTATCCAGCCTTCTCTTCGGTTGCAACAGCTTGAGTCTCCTGTCTGCGCTGGTGGATTATTAACAGAGGTTATTGGTCACCATGGCAAAACCATTGAATGATTGCACAGAACGTAATCTCATTTATGGGGGTGCAGAAAAAGGCATGTGGTCAGAGGTATAAATGCCCATCGCCATCGAGGGCCTGAGGGAGTTGACAAGTAAATTGACTCCAAGGACACGGTTCAGAAAGCTCTCACACTTGGTCCCAAATTTCTTATTGAACTGAACACAGCTACTGGAAGGAGCTGCCAAAGTCACTGAGGAGTCCTGGGAAGCAGGTGGTGAGGAGCCTTTGATCTCTGTGCTTTTCTGCGCACCCCAGCATGTGCACTGGGGGCTGTGCCAAGTGCCTGGGAGCCACCCTCATTCCCCTGGCTGTGTTTGGTCTCCTGGCGAATATCCTCCTGTTCTTCCCTGGAGGCAAGGTGATAGATGACAACAGTCACCTTTCAGACGAGGTCTGGTATTTCGGAGGAATACTGGGAAGCGGAGTCTTGGTGAGTAGAGAAAACTTCATCTTCCCATAAAAGAAAATTCCCCTGCTCCCTTTCTTTTTTATTCGGTTCTTAGTGCATGGGATGTCATTCCTAAACTGTCCACCTTTACATACTGAAAAGTAGTGCCTTAATATACTTTTTCTTCCTATTAGTGGCTGGGGACACCTTGGTTTATTAAGTGGCTTAATAACCCCAAGCTTGGGCTGGAGTTGCCATAGGACATCTGAGCCCAGAAAATCAAGCTAACAGTCATTTGATTGCTTTACTCCAATAAAATAGTGCCAGTAAAAATTATAAACAAAACACCGTTCTTTATACAAAGAGTAGAGGGACAGAGCTAGAATACAGAGGGACAGAGGCCGTGGATTAGCTCTCATTTAGGAGCTCACTGTTCCTTTACCCCTTGTATCCAATGTGGGTGGGACCTCCAAGTTGTAGGATGACAATAAGTCTCCTTTCTTTTTTTTTAAAGATTTATTTATTTATTATGTATACAGAAGAGGGTACCAGATGTCATCATAGATGGTTGAGCCACCATGTGGTTGCTGGGAATTGAACTCAGGGCCTCTGGAAGAACATTCAGTGCTCTTAACCTCTGAGCCATCTCTCCAGACCCCTAAATCTCCTTTCCTTGCCCTAACCCACCCTTTAAATGAAAACTCAGGATGCCAGCTCTTAAAATCGTCTCACAGAAAATGATCAGTCAAACCAAATTGGGACCCCATACTCAAAACTGCCTATCTACCCATAGTCATGGTAGCTGTCAGGTCTTGCCTGCCTCCCCAAGACACTGAGATCTGAGGTCTTTGCTGGCCAGAAAAGAATGTAGGATTCTCTTCAAGCCCAGACACACTGAGTAGTTCTCTCTTGCTGGCAGATGATCTTCCCTGCGCTGGTGTTCCTGGGCCTGAAAAACAATGACTGCTGTGGATGCTGTGGCAATGCAAGCTGTGGGAAGCGATTTGCGGTGAGTTGTCATGGGGTCAGTTGCCAGAATTACTCTGGGGTTCACTGCTGACTTGTGCTGAGCAGCATAGGTGTGCCTAACAAGTGACCAGCCCCAACTAGGACTCTTGGAACATGGGATATATGATTAAGCCCTGACTCTGACTGGTACAGAATAATAAGAATATATATATTAAATTCTACAACCTCCATACTTAGTGGTATCATGACATTTCAGTTTTACAAGTACACAGAGATGTCCAAGCTCTCAAACTGGAGTGATATGACCTAAAGAAGGCAAAGGTGGGGACACAGACTTCCCTTTGTCACTAAGAAGCTGTGAGAACTTGAACAAATGATATCTTTCTTCTGTCTCTAAACTACCTCATCTTTAAGGAAGACATGGGGCAGAATACAAGATGCTACCTCCCCTCCCTAACAGCTCACTAAGCTCCAGTCTTTACCACAGCCAAGGGCACTATATCCAGAGGCCCAGAGTTTCACACTGCCACCCAAAACCTGCCTCAGAATTTCAGCTTCCTCTCCTGTTTCATGTGGCCATCCATCTTTTAGCTGGTGAACTGGAGACTAGGGAGTTGTTGATGTTCCCGGGGGAGCAGAAGGAATACTGGCATGTAAGTCAGATCCCATTTCTGCAACTGGGCAAGTCACCAACTGTAAGATAAGTGATTTGGACTGTGTGAGAATTCCCTAGATATGGGCCAAACCCTGGTATATAGATCCATGTGTCCAAACAGCAAAGAATGTTTTCTTTCGTGTTCCCAGTTGTTTTCATTCTGTGAAGGGAAGAAACTCTTATTTTGATGGGGATAAGTCTTTGCTATTTCTAAACTTTCAAACAAAGGAAGAACAATCTAAAGCTCTACGAATACAAGCAATATTAGGTGGCTAAAATTTAATAACACTATGTTCACATTTGCTAACAATTCAGGTTTTTTTCAAATGAGTGATATAAATGAATAAAACACTTTGCTTAAAAACAATTAAGCACTGGGGTATATGGTGAGGCAAAAATATGATCAAGGTAGCCCCTGGGCTTGATGATGAGAAAAGGATGTTCCTGCTCCAACTTCCCAGGATTCAAGTTTCCAGTAAGGAGACGCATAAGCCAGCTTTAAATTCTGCAAGTCTATCTCTCTATTCTGACACAGAACTGCCTTGACATATCTTTCTCACCATCTGTCTATTTATTCAAGAAAAAGGGTATTTACCAAGCACACACAAAAGGCTGCTCTGCTCTGTGTATAATACACTGAAGTTCTTTGTATGACATCATGTCACTCATAGAATATCACGTGTTAAAGATCATCATAAGTAATGAAAATTGTCATTCAGCATTTAAAATAATCATTTTAGTGTAAGAGTGTAAAAAGCGGCAGCAATTCATTTGACATAATTGTGTCAAGTGTTGTATATGCTTGATAATATTTTCATATGATTAACTATACAGTAAAGAAAGTACTATATAATTTATTTTTCATCAGGCTATTTATAACTTTTCAACTTTGGAAGACAAGTTGAAGATGATAGTTTGAAAAAGAGCAATTAAGAAACTTGGGTGAAAATAATGAAAAAAACGGTACCTTAGAAATCTGTCTGCATTTCTGACACTGGGCAGAACTAGATAATGACAAACTGCTACCACACGGGCAGGCAGGCTGGTGGGTGCTCAGGGTTGCTTGTATGTTAGGTCTCTCTAGAACTAGAGTGAGAAGTGAAACTGTGTTCAAGGTATTATACACAAAACTTTAATTTCATTAGCTATAAATGAAGTAAAGAGTATGGCAAGAAATTCATGCTGTTCCCAGTACAGCAAAGCAAACATGTTCCAAGATATTTGGGCCAGTCAATACATATCATCTGCCAGGGCTCCTGAGGTGTCCAGCTGATATCTGCCATATCCAGGGCTCCTGAGGTGTCCAGCTGATATCTGCCATATCCTAGCCACCAGCTGTGCAGATTGCACACCAAGGCTTTAAGCC
The DNA here is from genome assembly GCA_004025045.1 of Sigmodon hispidus. Taxonomy (NCBI): domain Eukaryota; kingdom Metazoa; phylum Chordata; class Mammalia; order Rodentia; family Cricetidae; genus Sigmodon; species Sigmodon hispidus. Next base: position 185,582 of record PVIH01001770.1, read on the forward strand.
TCAGCTACTGCAGACCAGGGCCCTGGAGCTAGACATTCAGCATTCTATTTCTTGGTTTGGAATGGTTTATCTTTCAATCAATGATGAGAACACAACGTCACCTGTATGTCTTACTTCTGGACAAAGGAACACCTGGTATCACTGGCTTCACAGCACACCATGGCCTATCCTATGCTGGTATGGCCTATGCTGGCATGGCTCTGGGGTTCCATACTGGCTGCTCCCTGGAACCTAGTAGTGTCCCTGTCCCCCTCCAAGATCACATTTATAGGGTTGGTAAAAATCTTTTCCCATTCTGTAGGCTGTCATTTTGTCTTATAGACTGTGTCCTTTGCCTTATAGAAGCTTCTCAGTTTCAGGAGGTCCCACTTATTGATTGTTGTTCTTAGTGTTTGTGCTACTGGTGTTACATTTAGGAAGTCCAATGCCAATGCGTTGGAGGGTATTTCCCACTTTCTTTTCTGTCAAGTTCAGTGTGGCTGGGTTTATGTTGAGGTCTTTGATCCACCTGGATTTAAGTTTTGTGCAAAGAATTTGTCATTTGTGTTTAATCTTTAAAAAATAAATAAATAAAAAGAAAAAAGAGATCACATTTATAGTCCAAGTCCCCTGCTTTAAAGTCTGAACACAACACCAGGTGAGGAAGTTAACAGACATTTTGTTAGAAACACACACACAAAGCCTACAGCGGAAACAATCTGAATTATTTTTGTAAATGCTAAAGGCATTTCCTTACAAATGAACACAGCCCCAGTTGTCTGTGGAGCTCTGAGAGGTCCTGTCAGGAGAAATATCTGTGAGAAAACATATCAGAAGCCAGAGTGGCAGTCTCCCCACCTCTGCTGGCAAGGTTATGTTTTTCTAGAACATTCCCCAAATGTTAACCAAGCTTACACCACTCTTATCCTTCAGTATTGGAAGGTAGGTGGATGCGGAGATAAAGGAAACTGTAAACAACCTTGAAATTACCTAATTCACAATTGCATTGTGAAGCCAGAGAAAATGAATTAGGTACTCCCTCCCTCCCTCCCTCCCTCTCCTCTAAACTCCAACAGGACCCTGTGAAGGAATGAGACTGAATCTCAGCTTAAAGGTCTGAGTTCTCTCAAATAAATTAGGCTCATGTGAGCCAGAAAAAACAGTAAGAGCGGGTACCGTTCAGGGTGGCCTTTGAAGCCCTGACCTGGGTTTGTTTTTAGGTCACAACCTCATCTTCTCATGCCTAAAAGTCTCGGTGACTTCTAACCCCTTGTCTGTTCGGTCACTGCCCCCTGAACTCTCTTAATGTTTGGAAAATGATGATCTCTCTGGGCCCAGTGAGACAAATAATTAATTTTATCAACTCATTCACTTTAGTAAAGGCTGTTTAGAAACCTTGGACTTGACTCAAAGTTGACCATCTTTATAGTGGGATGAACAGTAGATTGGTAAAGGAGATAGCTGGGGGCAAGGCAGACATTTCAGCGTTCTTACCAGTATCAGGTAATAAATCCCTATGTCCACACCCCAGGCAGGGCAATGTGGTTGACTTTTTGAAGGAAGAGCCTGGTCTCATCATAAGGCAATCTGTGTGGAGTTGAATCAACCCTTCTTGTGCTCAGCTCACCACTGCCCCCTACAGACAGATCTCGAGTATCTAGCTCTTTATTCCTTCCGATGGCAGATTGGAGGAAATATAGACAGGCCACGCTTTTAAAGAACGCATTATCATAAAGTAAGAAGTTAAATGTGGATCTCCATTTCTTCACTGTTCTCTACTCCTCAAAAAATTCATCTTCCTTGGCTAGGAATGAATGACACACTTAGTGGTAAAATTTGAAGGAAAAAAACCCCAAAAAGTAAAATATTGTGTTGAAAAACGGGTTATGGAAATGATACTTGTTAGTTTTTAGAAAGATATTACCAGAATCCGAGAAAGAAGTTGCAATGTTAGTGTAAAGAGAGGAAGAGAAGGCCCAGGTGAATGTTCAGTATCAAAGACATATAAATCCTGGAGAAATACCTGCTAGATGAATAAAGTAAAAAATACCAGAAGAGGTGAGAGAGAATTTCTATACTCTCTCAGGCTTAATCTCTACAAAAGCCCCTAGAGTTACGCAATAAAGTCTGCATTTTACAAATAAAGAAACCCAGGATGTACAGTAAGTTCCTGATTGGAGCCCTCATAGCCTTCTCAAGCAGAGCCAAGGCAGAAAATACAGGAGACTCGTGTTTTAAGAGAAAAACAGTCAGGCTTGTTAGTACGCTGTAATCCCAACCCTCCGAGCCTAGCTTTAAAGGAAAGGAAACAAGAAGGGAGGGAACGAACTGACTTCCGGTATTCTCCATTGGTCTCTAAGAATGTTTGTCAAGCAGAAAGGGCGGTGCCCACTAAGAGGGATCTTTCCTACTGGCATTTCCATTGGCCAGTACGTAAATACTCCAGGCCGTACACTGTTCCTCCCCTTCCAGCTCCGTTGTCCTTTGCTTATGAACTGCCCAAAATCAGCATATAATAAATGGCCAAAGACGTATTCCAAGTAATGACAGCCCTGGGCTCAATTATCACAGGACTCTAGTGGGAAGGTTATAAAACAGGCAGGAGGTGAGTTAGAGGCATCTGATTACAAGGGAAGTGTTAGAGCAGACATTGTGTACATGAATGTTTAGCAGGGTGAACAGAGCCTGTTTGTGAGAGGTTAGCCCAGCGGTAAGGCATTTGCCTGCAGAATGTGTTTCTGGAACAATCATCTAAGAGGCATTTACTTTTGTTTTTCTCCCCAGAGTTTTGCATCTTGTATTTGTAGAAAGGAAGGCGAGGTACAACAATAAAAATATTACAGCATAATAATACAAATAGATTATTATTACTCTTACTCATGTATTGAGTGCATTCTAGTGTCATGGAAATTTTCCTAAGAATAAGCACAAAAGATTTCTCTGATGTCTTATCAGTGAGTGGCATTCTGGACATTATTTAATAGCTCTTCCTCACCTTAACCCTGGGAAATACCTGGTTCTTCTACAGGAGTCACTAGTCACTACTGAACAGATTCTCTTACTCATTAATTATTATTATTGAGCCTCGTTTGACAGAAGAGGAAATGAGGAAAAATGATTAACTTCTCAAGGTCATGCGGGAGAAGCAGGGACTCAGCCCCAGCTCCTGCTATGTGTAACTCAGACCTGTGATCATGACACATTAGTGTCCCTCTTTGCTATTTCTTTCAGGAAGATAAAGCATACTTCAGGGCAAAAGCTAGGAGGAATGTTCTCCATCTGGACTCCCAAATCTGGCAGGCACTGGGGCTCTCAAGAGGCGTCACCTCAGAAGCTGTCCCAGATCATTTACCTGTTCCCTTTAAAGATTATCAGCTTGAGAGTGGCTACCCCAACATATTTAACTTGAATTCAGTAAATTCCCATTTAATAAAACAAGTGTTTAATCATAAAACCTATGATAAATGGGACTTAACTCATGCTGGTTTCAAGATAGATCATATCGGGCTGGGCATGGTAACATATACCTTTAATCCTGGCATGGAGAAGTAGATGCAGGTGGATCTCTGTGAGTTCTAGGCCAACCTTATCTACATAGTAAGACCTATGCATCAAAATAATAAAGATCACGTACCCCACTAGGGAACTTGACAACTTTTTAGGACATTTTTATGAGATATAAATTACAGCAACATGATGTAGAGTGTACTTTCCTTTATGTGATTCACCTAATCTGTAAGATTAGGAAAATTAGAGCATTTGTTTTATTTACTTTAAGGTGAGGTATTTCAAACTGGAACTCAAAAATAGAACATATCACTCTCCAAAATCGTAGCCCTGTTCTTTTTTAGATAGATCGTATAGCAAAATAAAGCACAATCTACTCACATAAGAATGGCTATGTTCCACTCTTTATTACTTTTCCTTCCTTCTTGAGAGGAAGCATTGCCATGAAGTCAATGAATACCAGATCCATGAATTTTAAAACTTTCTACTACCAAAAATTTCAAATGAGCCAGATGAAAATTTGCTCTACATGTGGCTACCAAGGAGGAGGAAAATGCCTGATCTATGCGAAATGTGACCGTATTAAAAAAAAAAAAGATACAAAAAAGACATAACTTTATACCAATTACATATGAAATGATAACATTGAATATGTAAAAATAGAATAAATTGCTAAAATTAATATCTTCTGTATCTTTCTTTAAGCTAGTACATTTACATTATATATGAAGTTAACATTATAGACAGAGGTGGTGTAGGAGACGTTCAAATGATTATGGTTTGATGAAGGGAAACACCATCCCCTTGTTGATGGCTTTTGTTAACCTGACTTCTCATTTGCTTAAATGGGAATGTGTTTACTCTATACTTACTCTTTGCTACTAACCTCTTACAGTCTAGGTGAAAATTATAGATAAACATCCTCTCCAAATAACTTTTACCTGTTTTTCCTAGACAGGGTCTCATGTATCCTTGACTGCTTTAAACTTTATGTACAGTCAAGCATGACTTTGGATTTTTGGCCCTCCTGCCTCTATCTCCAGGAACATGAATTATAGGCGTGCATCATTGTGCCCAGTTTTCAAAAATATGTAAATTAATATTCACTGTATTTTAAAGAAAATTCATTATATTAAAGCATTCAGAATATTAAACAGTCAATGCATGAAATGCTAACAGAAGTGTTTTTGTGCTAACACATTGAATAATAAGATGTGGTATCAAGTCTACCAGAATTTCAAATTAATGACAAGTATTGGCAATGGTTGCAGAGCTATAATGTGATAAAATCTATAGGCAATTCAAGGCCAGCCGGAGCTACTGGAAGTCCTCATCCTGAAAGGAGGGGGGGGCATTCTACTGCAGACAGTATCACTAGTACCGACTCACCTTTTGTATGATCAATTGTGTGCCTGGTAAAATGTTTAGAGGTGGGACCTGAACTCCTTTACCCAGATATCTCAAGAGGAATGGTATGAGTTGAGTTTTACCTTTCACAACCAGCTGGATGTGGAAGTCCTGGGCTCTTTTAGCTGAAGGAACCTACTAGATCTGTGGATCCTTCCACTCTTGTTTGGCCCAGTGCTTCAGAAAGCGCATCAGCCAGGTCTCCTAGGAGAGCAACCTACCTCCTGGAAATGTATCTCTTTTCTAATTCAATTCAAAGGTTCCTGTATGTTCAATCAGTAATAGTTTAATGACTTCTGGCTAGAATAGACCAATATAGGGAGATCAAGTAAGAATAAAGCTATTTTAATTTTAGTTTTGTTTAATTGAGAAAACTAATTTCGTTCACAAGGAAACTTGAAAATAATGCAGTGTCCAGTGTTGGTGGCCATGGGTGTGGAGGTGTAAGGATGTGTGTGTGTGATACATTTGAATGGGTAGTAGGTAAAAGGACTGGGCTAGGAGAAAGAAAACATGGATCCATAATGTAGCTCTGCCACCTTCTGGATATATGATTTAACATGACTGGGTTCAATACTTGAGAGGTGGAGGCAGGAGGATTGGAAATTCAGAGTCCTCTAAGGAATTAAGAGAATCCTGAGCTACATGAGACCTTGTCACACACACAAATAACACTAGGCTTTGGAAGCAAACAGCTCTACTACTTTAATATTTATTGTCTTGATTTTTTAATCTATAATTTAAGATTTAATTTAATTTATAATTAAAGATGATAATAGCCACATCATAGGTCTCTGAAAGGATGAACATTATATGCACCTTCAAATAAGGCTATCATCAAGTTAAGCCATTTTTACTAGGTAGAGTTGGAATGGGTTGCACCAAGTGGTATTTAAGTTCTTCAAAATTATTAAAATATAATTCTAAAAATTCTTAACCATTTTTGTAAAAGAGATTCTGGCTTCTGAAGGCCCTCAGCTAGTCTGAAGATGTGAGGAACCCTTTATCATAGAATCTTTTTTTTTTCCTATGAGAGAATCCAGTCTATCTCAAAGAAAATGCAGTCTAACATGTCAGCAAGTCTTTACAGACCATTCCATCTCTTTTTCTAAAAGGGGATGAGACAGTATAGGAAAAATCTGCCCTGAATGTAAAATTTCACTTGCCATGCTGAATATTCTATCCATTCCTAGAGTTAAACTAGCTGTGTGCAACTGAACAGTGATTTTGTTGGAGGCAGCATGGAGATGCTGAAAGACTCAAAATAAGTGGATTAAGCTGCCATGCACCCAACATGATCTCATAGGAGTTGACAGAACAAGATTCACAGGATTCAGTAAGACCATAAATACCTCTAGAAAAAGAAAAACGGAGTACAGAATTGTCTCAACAACCAGAACAAAGCTTCCCACAAAACCACCTACCAACATTAATACACAAATATGAACTTTTATGCACACAGTTAACAAGTTATACACACTTTGTGTCGTAGAAAATGAATTTAACATCTCTTAAGCTGGAATGTTTATCCCAGTTTGGACACACATACTTTCCCCTATTTTGAAAGTGAGCCTCATATACCTCATATCATATACCTCTGAATGACTTGTCACTTACAACATAGAGCAGGCTGGTCTTGAACTCATAAAGCTCTATCTGCTTCTGCCTCTGAGTGCTTAAATCAAAGGAGTGACCTACCATACCCATGCTATGTCTTATTACTATTTAGAATAGAGACTGCAGAAGTTCCACATAGCTCTAATCCTAAACATTTTATCTTTAAACAGGAGTTAGCCTGAATGGCCTCCAGGATTACTTCTGTCATTTGTATTCTAATATTCAAATTTGATATTATTACTACCAAACCATCTTATCCTATCTATACTACTAATTAATCTTTCTCACATAAAAATATCTTGATCTGAAATTGTTGATGTTGTTTAACATAAAAGAGAAACAGTTTAACAGGTGAAAAGCTGTCAAGGCAATCTTCAGATATTTTAAGGGCTGCCATCATATATAAGGAAGATGGTGTCAGATCTTTTTGTCCTTGGGGGCCATGTACCTAGGACCAGAGTAGAGACTCTCTAGACTCCTAATCTTCATCAACATAAGCAGCATCTGTGTGCCACATAGGACCCTTGGCCAGAAAATAATTTAAGGTTGCTACTATTCCCAGGATGTTTTTCTTCTGTAACAAATTGGCCTTACATATTGGTCCTGTAGATTTTCTTCTTCATATATGTATATATATGGTCTGGAGAGACAGTGTTGCATTCCTTAATCAATGAATAAGTGAAAAGATGAAAGTGGAATAATAAAAAGAACATGAGTCACAAAGCTTCATCAGAGAAAGCTATAAGTCTCGCCGTTAACCACAAATGGCTCCTACCCTATGGTTGCCATGTTTAGTTTCAGGCTGGGCAGGTTTGCTGAGTGGTGTTACCAAGAAGAAATAATCTCTGCACAGTCTAAGAACTCCGTTGTCTCCCCTCTCTTTCAGATGTTCACCTCCACATTGTTTGCTGTGATTGGATTCTTGGGTGCTGGCTACTCATTTGTTGTCTCTGCTGTCTCCATCAACAAGGGTCCTAAATGCCTCATGAGCAATAGCACATGGGGATACCCCTTCCACAATGGGTAAGGCTCCACTGTACCATGAACATAATGCCACGGCCTCCTCATTATCTACTCTCTACATGTCGCCCTCAAGGCAGAGCTGATGCAGCGGTTAAGAAAAGCTGTATAGGCCTCACTTCTCATTGTCCTTTTGACAAGCACAAGGCAAGAAACTGGAAAAAGACTCCTTAGCTGTCCAGAGAAAACGTGTTGTATCACAACTCACAACCAAACACAAGCATGTTGTATTTAATATTTTTGTCTTCAAAGGGTGTACCTAGGACCAGAGTGTATAACATCTAGCTTCCAAGTCTCCAGTTGCATAATCAGAATCTGTCAGATGCATAGAACACCATATGTGTCAGCAGAATAAATGAATTTTACAATATTTAATTCCACAATCACACCAGCCATATTTCAAGTTTTCAATAGTTATTTGTGGCTTATAACTACTGTGCTGAATAGAAAAAAATATAGAACATTTCTATTGTGGCAGATTTTCCTGTTTTTTGTTTTTGTTTTCTCTCTTCTATTTTATATGTACATAATTTCATGTCTTCATCAATACACCTAAACCTTAATATCTTTCTTCTAGTAAATTAATACTCTATTAAGCAAACATATCTTTTCTGCCTTGATTTTTTCCCAGATTTTCTGTTAGATAACTATACTCTATCCTCTGAGAAGCTTGGACAATTTCTCATTTGTTCACCCTCTATTTTTCACAGTGGCTGAACATCCTTGGGGGTTCTTCTAACACATAGAAAATGGGTCCATTAAAGATAACTATGTAGTATACCAACAAACAGCTGTCCTTCAGCATCTACGGAGGCTCCAGGATATGTATGGCTATTGATATACAAGTACCTTGCACAGACTTGCAACAGTATTTGCATATTGTTTATAATACTTGTTTCAATGTAAATGCTATGCAAACAGATGAGACACTGTTTTGCTTAGAGAACAATGACATGTTCATTATAGATACAAATTTAACAGTTATTTATGATCAAATTTACATGTGTGATACCCGAACATGCTGAGGGATAGCTGTATTAACTTAAACTATTGTTTGTTCCTTTAAAATAAGTTCCTTAGAAACTTTAAGAACTGTCTTCAGACTGGGAAGGTTGGAGGCTTTGATCTGATGGTCTTGGTATGTTCACAGGCAATAAGTACCCCATCCCTATTTTCACAACTAAACAACCATAGATCTGTTATATGTACATGATATTCAGGGACTCCAAGATGGAGAGTGGAAAGCCCTCATAACTTGCAGTGAGCTGCTGAGACCCATCACCATTGAGTTGGATTGAGAAACAGAATTCAGACACCAGCATGCAGACACTTCTCTTGAGATGTTTCATCAGTGCCTCAGCTTCCCCCTAATAGATGTCAGCAAAGCAGTGGGTTATGTCTTTCTGAAGGACCCTCTGCCATCACTTCCACCAACAGTATCTTGCAGTGATAACCACAGTGTTCTGTTGTGTTCTGCTGTGTGAATAATATTGCCCTACATGAACATAATGTCAGTTAGCCTAAATGCTGTGTCAAGAATAGAAGAGAGAGGGAAGGAAATACAACATGGGCAAAGTACCACTCCAAAGCAATGGCCCAGTGGTTCTGATGGGGAAGGCCTCTCACACTCCCCTGGAATAGGTCAACTCATGCCCTGGTTGGGATGGAATGGAATCAATGACCGAGGTCAGGGGAATGACCATTGTCCCTGTAGACAACACCAGAAATGTTGACTAAGGTAAAAACAGAAAACCTTGCTTCAGAGTGCTGTGTACTCATGCTTTGGATGAGACCTGTTTTCACCATCCCCCCACAGCTTCTTCCAGAACGTTCCTCTTATGCATGCCCTCATCTTACATCACACTACCTGTTCCTCACGGTGACAGCTCATCTGTCAACAGTGTCAGGTGATAGCTTCATAATAAAAACTGTTGTTGGTTATTTTTACTCTTTAGGGAGCTTCCAAATAAATCACTCACAGAGGCATATTCTTAATTATAAATGCCCAGCCTTAGCTTGCCTTGTTTCTTGCCAGATTTTTTAACTTAAAATTATCTGGATTTTCCTTTTCTATTTTTTGTATACCTTTTTTGCTTCTTTCTCCATGGTTTGCTGTGTAGCTAGGTGGCTGGCCCCTGGAGTCCTCCTCCTTCTTGGGCTACTTCCTTTTATACTTCCAGATTTTTCCTTATATATGTTCTTTCTGCCTCTCAGCCCCACCTATCCTTTCTCCTGCCTTGCTATTGGCCATTCAGTTCTTTATCAAACCATCAAGTGTTTTAGACAGGCACAGTAACATAGCTTCATAGAATTAAACAAATGCAACATAAACAAAAGTAACACACCTTAAAATAATATCCTGCTAAAGAAAATAGCATAGCATCTACCTTATTGAAAACGATAAGATTTCAAATTTCCCCCATCTCTGTTCACTGTACAAGAAGAAATTGCCCAGAATTAAGAGTGAAGAGGAAAGGCAAATAATACCAAGGTGGCCTCTGAGATTCAGGTTGGATTATAAAATTTACAGTTTCTCAATATTAATAACAGCACCATTTTTCTTGGAATTGTTTGCTGCTTATGATATTAAAGGAGCAAAGAATAATTTTATCTGCCATAAGATCCGCATTAAAGAAATATTCTAGGGAATCATTAGGAAACACTTCTTTACATTCCTTTGAGTAGAACTTTCTTTCACCCAAATCTTCCTTTCCGAGACTCAGGACCATCCTAAAGCTTTGACTCTTCATGGCCACTCAGAAGGATTTATGAGAAAGAGTCTTGGTGCAAACGTTCAGCTGCAGGGGAGTGGTACCTACACAAGACACTTTTAGTGGCTTCTTTTCCACTCTATATGAAAGCTGAGTAGAAGGCACATAGTTCCATATGGTGGCTGGATCCAGAACCAAATACAATTCAACATTCTTCCTGGACTCTCAGTTAAGACTATTGCATTGTAATCAAAATTACTACCACATATCTCTCATGTCATCTGTAGAACTGAGGTGGCAACTGTGTCTACCCCAAAGGCTCTCATGGGAATATAGGCAAAATAGGCATAAAGTATTTCCACAATTCCTGGGAGTTTCATAAATAATCATATTTTTGTAACTTATCAAATACAGCTTTGTGTAATGGTAGAAATTTTGCAGACCTAAGCCAAATCCACACACTCTGTTTATTCTGTCAGTGAGTACTTACTGAAGGTTGCCTCTATGCAGGCAATGCATCTCAGGCAACACCTCCTTGTAACAGGAAAGATCTGGACCTGCAGTGTCAGTCAAGACCTGCCCAATGACAGCTGCTCATGCACTCAACACTCCCTATGCTGGCTGCGGGAACAGATATAGCAGAAACGGGTACTCTTCCCTTGAGGGTGTATGGACCTAAAGGGAAGACAAGCATATGGACAATGATGGCCCATGGGTGTAGGGACTTAGCAAGGGAAACAAAGAGTGTGGGAGTGCCTACTCCCTACTACATCAACTCCAGAATCCCTGCCTGGGCACAGGGGAGGCAGGCTAAGCTTCTCTTGAAGAGGCAGCACTGTATTGCCAACACAGGGGGTCCTGTCTCCTTCCTCAGTTCCCTTTGCCTCACGGATGTGAACATGTATCCTTAGAAAACCCAGAGCCCGATTATCTAGAGGTAACATGGTATAACAGCAAACTGTACCTGCTCACTGGATCTCTATGACTCTGAATCTGAGAGCTTAAGTGGAGATAGCAATCTGAGGATGTGGTGAGAGGCAGTCACACAAGACTAACTGCCACGGGCCAACTATTCTACCCTGGCATCTTAGACACTTTACAAAAGCATGCCTGCAAAATATTGTATCATTTTAATCTTCATAGTCACTAAATTTAAGAACTGTAAAGATGAGGATGGATGTGAGGGCATACACCTTTAACCCTGGGACTCAGAAGATAGAGTCAGGAGGATGTCCATGAGTTCAAGGCCAGCCTAGTCTATACAACCAGTTAGTCAGGACTATATAGAGAGACCCTGCCTCAAAGTAATCAAAACAAAAATGTAAAGAGAGGAGCAACTACCAAAAGAAGAGTGTTTGAAATTAAAAAAAAAAAAGTCATGAAAGAGGTGACCTATATGTAAATTCTCATTATGTTCCAGTTAGCAAAACTGATACCCAGGAAAAGTAGTAAAATTAGTAAAGAATATCCACCTGGTAATCAGGAAGTCTAACTTTAAATCTAGCTTCATTTGAATCTACAATATCACCAAAGTTCTTTCCATAGTCTAAGAAAAATAAGAATATTAGTATTTATTGGTCTCTTGTATGTTATGCACTGTTGTGAATGCTTTGTTCTTTAGAAAACACATGTAAATCTCTCAAGAATCCTACCATGTGCTTGTTATTATTCAAATCCAGTTTACAGAGAAGTATGAATTTACTCAGCAAGCCACTGCTGCCTCTGCCCTTATGAAAAATGATAGCATGAATAGCAATTCATGTTTGGCTGTGGGTCTCTGCATCTGTTTACATTAGGTGCTGGATGAAGTCTCTCTGATGACCACTGAGCCAGGCACCAATCTATGAGTATAGCAGAATATCATTAGGCATCATTACATTGACATTTTTGTCCAGTCGTGTTTGGTTTTATCTAGGCCTCTGGGCTATCTACTCTCTGGGTCCTGGCTCTCTAGGCAGGGTCAAGGATGGGCTCTCTCTCGTAGCATGGGTCTCAGGCTGGACTAGTCATTGGTTAGCCACTCCCATAATTTCTGCACCACTTTTATCTCAGTACATCTTGTAGGCAGGACAAATTGTAAATTGAAGGTTATGTGGCTGGGTTGGTGTCCAGTAGTCCCTCCTCTGGAAATCTTTCCTAGTCACAGGCAATTCAGGCTATGCATTCCCTGTTGCTAGGAGTCTTAGCTAGGGTCATCCCTGTGGATTCCTTGGAATTTCCCTAGCACCAGGTTTCTCCCTAACCCCATAATGTCTCCTTCTCTCAAGATATCTCTTTCATGCTGCAAGTTTCTTAATGCCATTGTTTTTAACAGCTGAGTAATACTCCATTGTGTAAATGTGCCACATTTTCTTTATCCATTCTTTGATTGAGAAACATCTAGGTTATTCCCAGTTTCTGCTAGTTATGAATAATGCTGCTATGAATAGTTGAGCAAGTATCCTTTTGGTACCATGGAGCATCTTTTAGCTTTATGCTCAAGAGTGGTATAGCTGGGTCTTTAAGTAACTTGATTCTCAATGTTCTAAGAAATGGCCATATTGATTTCTTAAGTGACTGTACAAGTTCACACTCCCACTGGCAATGGAGGAGTGCCCCCCCTTGCTCCACATCCTCCAAACATGAGCTGTCACTTGTGTTTTTTATCTTAGCTATTCTGAGAGGTGTAAGATAAAATCTTAGAGGCATTTTGACTTACATTTCCCTGATGGCTAAGGTTATTGAATATTTCCTTAAGTGTTTCTTGGCCATCTGAGATTCCTCTATTGAAAATTCTTTGTTGGGCTGGAGAGATGGCTCAGCGGTTAACAGCACTGGCTGTTCTTCCAAAGGACCTGAGTTCGATTCCCAGCACCCACAAGGCACCTAACAATTGTCTGTAATTCCAAAATCGGACACCCTTACACAGTTATACATGCAGGCAAAACACCAATTCACATAAAATAAATATTTTTTAAAAAAGAAAATTCTTTGTTTAGATTTGTATCTCTTTTAAATTGGATTATTTGGGGTTTTGATGGCTAGTTTCTTGAATTCTTTATTTGGACATCAGTCTTCTGACCCTAGCTAAGACTCCTAGCAACAGGGAATGCATAGCCTGAATTGCCTGTGACTAGGAAAGATTTCCAGAGGAGGGACTACTGGACACCAACCCAACCACATTGTGGACTTTACCAATGTGGACTTGGTAAAGATCTTTTCCCATCCATTGGCTGCTGTTTTGTCTTATGAATGGTGTCCTTTGCATTACAGAAGCTTTTAGGTTTCATGAGGTCCGATTTATTAATTATCCATCTTGGTGCCTGTGCTAACAGTGTTCTGTTCAGGAAGTTCTCTCCTGTGCCAATGTGTTCAAGGCTATTTCACACTTTACCTTCTATCATGTTCAGTGTATCTAGTTTTATGTTGAGGTCTTTGATCCACTTAGACTTGAGTTTTGTGCACTTTTGCATTCTTCTTCTTGCAGATACCCAGTTTGACCAGCACCATTTGTTGAAGATGCTGTCCTTTTTCTGTTGTATACTTTTGGCTTCTTTGACAAAAAGAAGGTATTCATAGGTGTGTGGATTTATGTCTTCAGTTTGATTCCATTGGACCACCAGTCTGTTTTTATCAATACCATGCTGTTTTTATTACTATAGTTCTGAAGTACAGCTTGAAATCAGGCATGGAGAGACCTCCAGGAATTGTTTTTATTGTACAGGATTGCTTTAGGTATCCTGGGTTTTTGTTTTTCCATATAAAGTTGAATATTGTTCTTTTAAGGTCTGAAAAGTATTGTGTTGAGATTTTGATAGGATTGCATTGAATCTGTAGATTGCTTTTGGTAAAATAACCATTTTTACTATGTTAATTCTACCAGTCAATGAGCATGGGAGATCTTTCCATCTTCTGACATCTTCTTCAATTTCCTTCTTTAAAGATTTTAAGTTTTTGCCCTATGAGTCTTTCACTTGTTTGAATAGAGTTACACTAAGATATTTTTACATTATTTGTGACTATGGTGGGTGGTGTTGTTTCTCTGATTTCTTTCTGTGCCTGTTTATCATTTTATTATAGAAAGGCTAGTAATTGATTTTTTTTTAGTTAATCTTGTATCCTGACACTTGACTTGAGGCTTTTATCAGCTCTAGGAGTTCCCTGATAGAATTTTGGGGTTTGCTTATATATATTACCACATTATCTGCAAATAGTGATACTTTGACTTCTTCTTTTTCAATTTGGTATCTCCTTGATCTCCTTCAGTTGTCTTATTGCTCTAGGTAAAACTTCAAGTACTATATTGAATAGATATAGAGTGGACAGCCTTGTCTTGTTCTTGATTTTAGTGTAATTGTCTTGAGTTTCTTTCCATTTAATTTGTGATTGGCAACAGACTTGCTGTAAATTGCATTTGTATTTATACATGTCCCAGATCTTTCTAAGACCTTTATTACTAACTGGTGCTGGATTTTGTCATCAGGATCTAATGAGATGACCATGTGTTTTTTTCCCCTTTAGTTTTGTTTATATGGTGGATGATCTTGACTGATTTTCATATGTTAAATCATCCCTTCATCCTTGGGATGATGCCTACTTGATCATGGTAGATGATCCTTTTTATTTGTCCTTGGATTTGGTTTGCAAGTATTTTATTGAGTATTTTTTGCATTAACATTCATGAGGGAAATTGGTCTGTAATTCTCTTTCTTTGTTGAATCTTTATGTGATTTGGATTTCAGAGAAATTATGGCCTAATAAAATTAGTTTGGCAATGTTCCTCCTGTTTCTATTTTGCAGAAAAATTTTATGAGTGTTGGTATTAGGTCTTCTTTGAAAGTCTGGTAGAATTCTGCACTAAAACTCTCTGATCCTGGCTTACTTTTGGTTGGAAGACTTTTAATGACTGCTTATATTTCCTTTGGAGTTGTGGTTCTATTTAAATTGTTTATTTGGTCTTGCTTTCTTTGGTTAGTGGTATCTAACAAGGAAATTATTTATTTCTTTTAGATTTTTCCATTGGGTGGTATAGGTTTTTGAAGTATGACCTGATTTTATTAAGCTGGACATTCTCTCTCTGACTCTTAGTTTGGATAAGGGTTTATCTATCTTGATTTTTCTCAAAGAAACAACTCATTGTTTCACTGAGTTTTTGTATTGTTCTCTTTGTTTCTATTTTATTGACCTCAGTTATCATTTTGATTATTTACTGCTGTCTACTACTCTTGGATGTGCTTTTTTCTTTTTGTTCTAGAGCTTTCAGGTGTGCTGTTAAGTTCCTAAATGTGAGATCTCTCCAATTTCTTCATTTAGACACTTAGTGCTATGAACTTTCTTCTTAGCACCATACTGCTTTCAATGTATCCTATAAGTTTGGTTATATTGTACATTAATTTTCATTGAATTCTAAGAAGACTTAAATTTTTTTTCTTTATTCCTGCCTTGGCCCAGTAGTTATTCTGCCCTGGGTTCTGTCCCCAATTATACATCACTTCAAAAAATGCAAAGGAGAGCTGGAGAGATGGCTCAGAGGTTAAAAACACTGACTGTTCTTCCAAAGGTCCTGAGTTCAATTCCCAGCAATCACATGATGGCTCACAACCATCTATGATGACATCTGGTGCCCTCTTCTGTATACTGTATACATAATAAATAAATAAATCTTTAAAAAATGCAAAGGAATTTCTTCTCTTACCTCCTCTGTTCTACTAAGCCCCAGGGCTGCTTCTGTCATTTTGAAGGATTTCCAAAATGTATAAAGGAGTACAGTGCACCCAAGAGTTCCTAATAGGCAGAGGTTACCACAAAGACCCAAAAGTAATGAGGTCTTTTCCACTGAGTCCCTGAAATTGGGAGACAGTAAAGGAGAGAGGCATTGTTTGCTTGTCAGCACATAAAAGGAAGTCCTGTGACTTCACAACTACCTGTCTCCAGGGGACCACACTTACCATTTTTCCCTCAAGATAGCTCACCTTTAGATTGTAGCAAGCTCTCCAAATATAGATACCATAAAATAGAAACACTACAGTATCTCTTGATTCAAAATTGTATACAAAATTTAAGTCTTTTCCTGCATGAAATTCCTGTATTCTAACAAAAATATATTTGAATCATATTTACAGTTTGCTAAAAATCAGGGTTTTTCAAGATTTATTTTTTATTTTAAAGTTGGGGGGGTTGGAGACGTGTGCACATGAGTACAAGTACTGTGGAGACCAGAAGAAGATATCAGTTCCCCTATAGCTAGAGTTTACAGGTGGTTGTGATCCACTCATATTTGGATCCTCTACAAGAACAATACAAAACAGCAATGGTGGAGCTGTCTCTTAAGCCACTTTTTATTCTTAAATTTTGTTTTTGTTTTATGCATATGGGTTTTTCTATGTGTGTATATGTCTGTGCCCTGTGTACCTGGTGCCTGAGGAAGCCAGAGGAGAGTCTCATATCTGAAACTGGAGTCCCATGGTTGTAAGATCCCATGTAGGTGCCAGGAATTGAACCAGAGTCACATGGAGGAGAGTCAATGAACCAGAGCAGCAACTAAGAAGTCTCTCCAGCTTCCTAGTTTTCATTATTTATTTAGATGGTTTTTGTTATTTTGAGACAGGGTCTTGTGTATTTTAGCTCACTCTGTAGCTATGGATGAACTTGAAAGTTTGACCCTTCTGTCTGTGGAATATTCCTTTATACTGTGTGAATATTAGTCACTATGATTGGTTTAATAAAGAAGCTGATGACCAAAAGCAGGACAAGATAAGTTAGGAGGAGAGCCAAACAGAGAATGCTGGGAAGAAGGGTGAAGTCAGAGCAGTTCTGATCAAACACGGAGGAAACAGGATGTGTACAAAATGAGGTAACAAGCCATGAACCATGTGGTAGAACTTAGATTAAAAAAAATGTGGGTTAATTTAAATGTAAAAGTTAATTAGTAACAGGCCTGAGCTATTGGTCAATCATTTATATATTAAGCCTCTGTGTGGTTACTTGGGAACAGCTTGCAAGACAGAAACTTCTGCCTATACCTGTCCCTACATCCTCAGTGCTGGGACTATAGGTGTGCACCTCCACTTCTGTTTTATGCTGTGTTGTGAATAAAATTAAGGGCCTTGTGCACTCCAGGCAAGGACTCTATCAACTGGGATGCATCTTTTTTGGTTTGGGAGGGGTACTTGGTTGGTTCTGAGACAGACTATCATACTATAGCTTTGGGCTTGCCTTAAACTCAAGGCATTCCTGCCTTAGCCTCCCAAGTGCTGTGATTACAGTTGTAAGTCACCATACCTGGCTAAGAGGCTTCCTTTTAGTCATGTGACATGATCTATTTAACATGGCTATGGATGGCCACTTGATAATTTGTGACAATAGAATTGGTCTCTAATAATGATAACTAGAATGAAAACCATCAACATGCATGCAATCCTGCCATGATGCGGCTTCATTTTCTGATTCTTTATAAATGTGTGTTTGTGCTTATTTGTCCTCTTGGTCATCCCACAAAAATTGTTCTGTCACTTAGTAGTTTGTGACAGGGACAAGTCATGTAAATTCTCCATGTGTCAGCATCCTTGCTTATGGAATGGAAAGAAAAGGGTCTTTGTCTCTGTGAGGAATAGACAAGTGAAGATGTAAAGTGTCCAAGACAGCAACCTGCATGGAAGGTGTGCCCAGGGAGATGTGGTTGGGTTCTTTTTACTGATATTATTGGACATTTTATCATAGAGCTTGTCTTACACATACAAAAAAAATGGTAATGACAGCTTTCTAGTCTAGGGAACCACATACATTTGACAAATGCCTCTTTCCTGCCTGTGTCCCTGTCACCTGCAGTGATTATCTTAATGACCAAGCCTTATGGAGCAAGTGCACACAGCCCCAGGATGTGGTCCCCTGGAATCTGACCCTCTTCTCCATTCTACTGGTCATCGGAGGAATCCAGATGGTGCTCTGTGCCATCCAGGTGATCAATGGCCTCCTGGGAACCCTCTGTGGAGACTGCCAGTGCTGTGGCTGTTGTGGGGTAAGTTAGGATTCTGTCATTTCTTCTCAGAGAAAAGGAGGCCAAGTTGGGTCATCATCACCTGAGATGAGGGCAGTGAGTATGGCTGCCTGTGAAAAACCCGGCCACTCTAAGGCTCCCAGCAACTCACACAAACAGCAGTGTTGTGTTATTGCATATGTAGTGAGCAATGTGCCCAGAGTGAAGCTGACCACATTCCCCAGCCTC
This sequence comes from Sigmodon hispidus, assembly GCA_004025045.1. Lineage (NCBI taxonomy): Eukaryota > Metazoa > Chordata > Mammalia > Rodentia > Cricetidae > Sigmodon > Sigmodon hispidus. The sequence goes on from PVIH01001770.1 coordinate 204,026, forward strand.
ACACCTACCTATAGGTGTAGATCTATATCTACAAAATTTACAGAAAGACTTTAGGAAGTATTTTCCAGTTATATCCTTGAAGCAATGCATCATATCTGACCTAGAATTCTCATTTCTTTTGATGACTAGGATCAACACAAAGCCTAAACAATTTCTGACACAAAAAAAGGAAATTAGTCAACATAACTTTGCAAATTCCATCATAAAATATCAATGACAAAATATAAAAAAATGGAAGCAAATCTATAGATAAAAAAATAGCATGGTTACTTCAACATACAACCAAATAGATTATAACCAATTAGATCAAATATCCATACACATTTGTTATAAACAGATTGAGACATGAGAAAACAGAAACTTCTTTCACATTTTAAGTAAGCAATAAATATATATAAATATGTGTGAAGATACATAACTCAAAAACATACAGCGACCTGGAAAATCTCTGTCATTCCTTTACCTTCTACTCATTCAATGTCTCTCAGGTTCCACTGCGTAAAGCTACATAATTTCTTACATATCTTTCCAGGCTTTTAAAATTAATTTTATTTACCATATGTAAGCAGAATATTTTCTCTAAAACTATAATAATATTGACAACGCTAGACTATTGGTATAGTCCAGTGGTAAAACATTTGTCTAGCATGCATAAGGGTCTATTAGCAGCACCGTGTGTTGGGGGGCGAAGATCATTTGAAAATAGGATGCAAAATTTGCGTATTAAATAATATACACTTGCAAAAATAATAACTAAATAGAAAAAAAGCAATGAAAAGTGCTAAGTCAAAATTATTTTAATTAAAGACTGACCTTTTTTCTTCCTTGTTAATTATAATATTACAAACATAATAATTATATATAATTATTTTGAAAATATAAAATTTTGGGCCAGCAAGATGATTCAGTGGGTAAAGATATTTGCTGCCAAGCCTGACGACCTGTGTTCAATCCACAGGAGACACACAGAGGAAGGAGACAAAAATCACACATACCAATGAATAAATAATAAAACTGTAAAAATTTAATAAGCAAAAATATTTTTAATGCAAATCTGATTTTCATTCTCAGAAGCTATCAGAAGAAAACTGATTCCTAAAAGTTCTCCTTAGGCCCTATATGCACAATGTAGCACAAATGCATAGACTTACACACTAATAATAAGCAAAACTTTAAAATACATATGCAGTAAATAAAATTTCCCCATAGTAAAATGATTATGTAATAAACTGCACCAACTGTTATGTTTTATGTTTTTTCCTGTAAAATTTCAATTCTTTGTGCTGATTGTTTATTTTGTTTTATTTTTTTGACACAAAGTTTCAACCTGGATGTCCTGAAATTCTCTAAGTAGATCAGGCTAGCCTAAACTCACAGAGATCCACCTGCCTCTGCCTCCTGAGCTGGGATTAAATACCTACACCGCCTGCCTGGTCTTTCTTTTTAAATCTTTCTTTAAACAAATGGGTAGATTGATTACCAGTCATCAGTCAACAAAGTATTTTTTTTGTAATAACAATTAAAAATATTGAACATGTGGAGGCTGAAGAGATAGCACAGTGATTAAGAACACTGGCTTCTCCTCCAGAGGACCCAGGTTTGATTCCCAACATCCACATGGTACCTTACAACAGTCTGCAAGTTCAGTTCCAGGGGAGTTAATGCAGTCCTCTGGCCTCACCAGCACTGGGCACAAAAGCAGTACACATACATGATGCAGGCAAAAACAACAATCCACATAAAAATAAATGTATCTTGAAGAATATTGCACATTTAAATATCACAGTTCATTCAAAATGAGCAAAGACCTTCTTAAGCCGGCTAAACTGATAGCTGTATTTTAGCTGGTTGGTAAACTTTCTTCCCAAATGTATTAAAACTAAATTGCTTCTTAAATAGCTAACAGTAAATGTAAATTTAAGGATATCTGTTCATTTAAAGGCATGCCCATAAATAAATGCTAGTATGTTGCATCTTTTCACAGCATTTAATTTGTCAAGACTGTATTTTAGTGATACAATAACTAAATCATTGATACTAGAGGCAGTGGAAAGATTTATGTTTTTTATCATATGAGCACAGGGGATTGATTAGATGATGAATCCCCAGAATTCCCTCTCCTTTCCATCATCCCCCCTTTTTTCTTATTTTGAAAACAAATAAGACACACTGAATATTCTCTCCTGTGTTCTCAAAATTTGTTCCCCCTCCCTTTCTGAATTCTTAAAAAGTGGTTTGCAGACTATGAAACACCATTGCTCTGCATTGTGGCGCCCACCTGAGCAGCTCTGAATGCAGTCTCTGGGAGTCCTTTCTTGTGGGACCTTGCCTCTTCCTATATTATCCCCATCCCAGTAACACGGCTCAGAAAAAGCCCATTTTCACATCTGCTAGTCAACTGACTTAAACAAGTTCACAGCATACTGCTATCCCAGCTGCCTGTCGCCTTGCTTATGCAGAGACATGCAGGTCAACTTCCAACCTCCAGAGCCTAGCATGATCCTTAAATAAAGTGGTATATGGGAAGACTTCTTAACATCGATGCTGTGGGAACTGGGTGGGCGGCCAACTAGAGACCAGGCACCCTGAAATGGGAGCATTAGCTCCACTTCTAATATTACTGGTTCAGTTCCTAGTACACGGTAATAAACAGCTGCACATCGATTTTTGCACTCATGGGGACTCAGCAAACGATGCTTATAAGTGTTTACTCACCATATGAAACTCAGGAAGACGGCATAGGCTCAATGAATGAAGCCTTAAACCTGGAGTCTGGATTCTCTGTAGCTTTCAACAAAGCACTTCTTTCACCAAAATTGTGTTTACTCATCAAGGATGAGTGAGAGAGAAAAGCTCTGATGCCCATAACTGACAAGTAAGTCACAGATTAAAGTCTGAAACTTAAGGCAACAAACTGTAGAAAGCATTCAGCAGGAAACCTGCTGGAGAGTAAGGGAAATCAAGAGGAACAGTTAGGGAGAGTTAGAGCAGGGAGACAGTCGAAGGGAAAAAAAGGCTTCTAAATTGATAATTTTCTTTTCCTACCCTCTAGGGGGATGGACCAGTCTAACAGGTTATGAGGAGCTACTCCAACTGTACAGACTTCCGGTGGGGGAACGCCGCAGGATACGCCCAGGATACGCCCAGACCAGCCTTCACACGGGTTTTTCCTCCCTGGCAGAGCGTGGATGGCACAAGAAATCCTTTTCTCTCTCCAAATAACTTAGCTTAACCTAAAAATTTGGTGGAGTTTTTGTTTTCAAATTTAAAAAAAATAATCGATAACTTTACAAATTAGCAGTCTTTTAGAATTCCAGAACAAGTTCAAAGCAGATTTTTCATAATTTCTCCATGATTTTTTAAAAAATGTAAACAAGATGAGGTCATTAGTCCTACCACACTTCTTCTTTGTATATAAAGATGTCCATATTTTAAGAAAATTTGCATAACTCAAAGGGAAAAACATTAAAGTGAAAACCAGTTTTTCAGGACACATGGCTAAGGAATGGTTGCTGTGTGATATGTAATTTTTATGTGAAGCCTGTTTTGGTTAACTTGTCTGGGCTATTTGTGACTAGTTTTATGAGCCTGTCATCATTAGTCAGGATTCCCACAGGTATATTAAATTAATTAAATTCAGAATTAAAACAATAAAGATTGTGTTTGTGTGTGTGTGTGCTAGGAAGAAGAAAAAAGTAAGTCATACCTGCTTGTCCTTTTATTTTTATAAATGTATTCTTTCTTTTCATTCTTTCTCCTTTTTGCTTGTTTGTTGTTTTACTTTTTCAGCTTTTTTATAAAAAAAAATATTTTTTTTGGCTTTTCAAAACTTGTGTAATCTAAACTGCTATAGAAATCATGGTCTTCCCAAAATTTGAGATAATTCCAAGCAGGATGTACAAAAATGAGGTAACAAGCCATTAGCCATGTCGCAAAGCATGAATAGAATTATGGGTTTAGTGTAAGAGCTAGTTAATAATAAGCCTAAGCTAACAACCAAGCATTTATAAGTAATACTAAGCCTCTGAGTCAATTATTTGGAAAGTGGCTGCCAGGTATTTGAGAATAGGCAGATGGGAGAGAAATGCCTGATTACATATATCCACTTCTTTTGTACACTGAGCCAAGTCCATAGTAAGTAGTCAGTAAAGGATATGTTATCACTGTTACATTAATGGAACTAAATTGTCCTGCTTAGGAGAAAAAGAAAGCTCTTAATGCATGGGCCTCTGGCTGGGTGGGAGGGCATTTAGGATCATAGGCAGTAAACATAACATTTCCAAGCATAAAATGTTAATAATGGGGAACTGAAGAGGTTACTCGGAGAGGAAGTGCACTGACCACTCTTCCAGTCAACCTTGTGGCCGCTCACAACTGTTTGCAGCTCCAGTTCCAGGCCATCCAATGCCCTCTTCTGGACCCAAGGGCACCAGGTATCCACATAGTGCATAGATATTCACATAGGCAAAACACACATACACGTAAAATAAAACAAAAATGAATCTTTTTAAAAGTTAATATTGTGAAATGGCAGATAAATAGAGAATGACAGAAAGAGAGAATTCCTGGTAATGTTGTTGAAAAAAAAATCAAACCTGTACAGAAACTCATGCTGCCTCTTCTGGTCTGCTGGAAAAACAAAATCATGACAGCAGAAGAATGGGGGGGTCGCTTAGAGAGCATCAATTCACATCTGCTCTTTCCACGCTCACCCAGATTCAGTGTTAACTTCGGTGTTTATGATTTTAATTTTTATGTTTACGAACATTTTATAATAAACCTAGTAATTTAGAATAGCCATAGTTGTATATAAGTTATAAACAAAAACATAAACAAACATAACCATTTCTAGCCTCAGCAACTGACCTTAGTGGTTTTTAAGCAGGAGGGTGTCCAGCTTGCTGACTATGTCCAGCTCTCGGCCTCCTGCAAAGTTGAGAAGTCTGAGAAAGCCTAATTTTATGTTAACAACTTAAGATGTCTACAGCAGACAAGCCATCAACTCTGCAATGGACCTACTCACATAATAACTGTATTCCTTCCTGGTTTTTTGTATTTATAACCTCATTATCACTAAAAAGCCACAGATCTCTCCATCAGGGGGTATGCAGATGAAAGCAAACAGAGCCAAAATGTCTGTCCCGTATATCACTTTTTTTTTTTATTTAAAAGAGTTTTTTTTTTTTCTTTTTTACATACCAACCACAGTTTCCCTTCCCTCCCCTCTTTCCACCACACCCAATCCTCAAAGTGGATGAGGAGTTAACAAAGCCTGGGATATCAGGTTGAGGGCAGGACTCAGCCCCTCCTTCCTGTATCAAGGCTGAGCAAAGTATCCCTCTATAGGGATGGGTCCCCAAAAAGCCTATGACTAGGGATAAATCCTGGTCCCCCTGCCAGGGCCCCACAAATTGCTCAAGCCACACATATTCAGAGTGCCTAGTTCAGTCCCATGTAGGTTCCTCAGCTGTCAGTCCAGAGTCAGTGAGCTCCCAATAGCTCAGGTCAGCTGTCTCTGTGGGCTTCCTCATCATGATCTTGATCCCTTTGCTCATATTACAATACCTATCAACAAATCCAGCCCTGCTGAAAGCACTCTAAGGAAAACTCCTACCTAAGGAAAGTAGATATACCCACGAAACCACAAGCAATAGATAACCCCACAGAAGGAAACCCCAAAGAAGAAACACACACACACACTACCACCAAAAAATAACAGGAATTAACAAGCACTGGTCATTAATATCCCTTAATATGAACAGGCTCAAATCTTTTCCCTCTCTGTATGCCCTGGTCTGTGCTCTGAGCACAAACCATCTGCTGCCCTCTAGTGGCAATTCAGTTCATTCACTAAATAAAGGGTGGCTGCAATTATTTCCAGGGCAGGTTTGGTTACCTTCTGTAGAATTCAACTTTTCTCCAATAGCTTCCCATGAAGGAACATTTTCTAAAAAAAAATCTCGAAGTATGAGAAATAGAAGTGAAAAAAAATAATCAGAAATGAAGAGTTCAGAGTTCAGAGGGCTGAACAAAAATCTCTGACTCATGATACACTGATGTCAGTGCAATGAGAGACAGCTGGCCTGGGACAAAGGGAGATATCCAAAGGGAAAAGGGCTGTGTACTGACCACCTGTCAATCACTTCTCTTGATCTTTATCATACTTTTATTATCCACCCCCTTTTTATTAGACTAATTTTATATACAAAGAAACTAAACTTTAAGAAACCTAATTAAGACCTCCGTGTTAATCAGTAATAACTGTATGGCACTGAATCTCCTAACGAGCTGTAGAAATAAAGCCCAGGGGAAAGCTGCAAAGGAGACTGCATTCACCATGACCACGACAATGTTTATAAAAGTAAATATTTAGTTTGGGGCTGGCTTACAGTTTCAGAAATTTAATTTATTATCACCATGGTGGGAAGGTGCTGGAGATGTAGCTGTGAGTTCTACATCTGAATTAGCAGGCATCAGGAAGAAACAGTGAGCCATTAGGCCTGGCTTGAGCTTCTGACACCACAAAGCCCACCCCAGTGGCACACTTCCTCCACTAAGGCCATATTTACTCCAAACATCCAATAATTCCACTTCCTATGAGTCTATGGGGACCATTTCCATTCAGACCACTATACCCTTTATTAAGAGTTACACACTCACTCTCTAGAATTCCATATGCTGCATGGAATGTTCTGGACCTCTTTTTTCCATCAATAGTGCACTCTCTTTGCTTCTCTGAAGCTCTTATTTGATTCTGGTATAATCCTATAAATGGATTTTCTTCTAGGGTCCATTAACTCACATCATCATACCCAGATGTGGTATCTGAGGGAGGCCTTTCATCCTAATGTTGTGGAATATTAGTTAAAGATATGTTACACTTTTTTATGCTGTGGAATATTTGTTTGATGATGCAAAGATGTATTTCATTCTTTTATGTTGCATTTAACTCTGTAAAGCTGTGTTACTTTGCCTGTCTAAAACATCCAATTTATCTAATAAAGAGATGAACAGCCAATAGCAAAGCAGGAAAAGGATAGGCAGGGTTGGCAGACAGAGAGAATAAATAGAAGAGAGGAGAAGGAATAAAAAAGAGAAGAGAGGATTCTGGGGCCCAACCACTTAGCCACCCAGTCAGCTACAGAGTAAGAAGAAAGAAATATAGAAAAGGAAAATATAAACCTAAAAGCAAAAGGTAGATAGGACAATTTAAATTTTAAAAATCTGGCTAGAAATAAGCCAGGGCAAGGTTAGGCATTAATAAGTAAGAATAAGTCTCTGTGTATTTATTTGGGAGCTGGGTGGCAGACCCCTCAAAGGACAAAGAGGAAAAAAAGGAGGGAAAAAAATCCTGTGTTTTGGTATTTCGCTGCATAGTACAACTACACAGAAGGAAGGGTCATACGAGCTGACTCTGTTGCATATGCCGACTGGAGCTCTCTATGTGAGCAGTAAGCTGCCACTTGTCCAGAGAACACCACAGAATTGATGAGAGATTTGAGAAATCCTTTAGGAGAATAGGAAAGACTTAAGTAATATTGAAAGAAATTTCTTTTTCTCCACAATAAAAATGGGAAATGTTCTTCAGGGCCTCCTACAGGCCCCAATATCAAGTTTAGTTGAGTCATTCCCTGCCAGCATTAGAGAAAACCCTTCACAAAACAACTAAAGAATTTCATACCGGTATTTGAATCATAAAAATCATACTGCTCTGAATACCAGAATAGCTTTAGAAGATAAAACAAAAATTTCACAGGAAACCATAAAGCAAATATTTTGACAAACTTCTATAAATGATCAAAGACCAAAACTAAAACTACAAATAAACAGCATAGAAATTGAGAGTTTGGTAGATATAGGTTCAGATGTAACAATAATTGCACCAAAATCATGGCATCCAGGTTAGCCTCTTCAGGAGGCAAATGTTCAGCTTTTAAGGATTGGCAGTTTGTCTCAAGTAAAACCAAGTGCAAGCTGGGTTGAATGTATAGGGCTAGGACACATAGAAAAATTAAAACCATATGTGAATAAGATAACAATGAATTTATAGAGACATGATTTATTGAAGCAATGGAAAACACAGATCAACACCTCAAAAGTGGGAAAGATCAGGTCTCCTGGCTATGCAGGAAGAATTTTGTTGCTAAATATGTCACTTATGTGAAACAGAGCTGTAGTTAAAATGCCAAATACTCTAGCTGAGGAAATGGGTCAGTGGATATAAAGGGTTTGAATGAGAATGGGATCATATGTTTGAATGCTTAGTCCCCAACTGGTGAAAATGATTGGGAAGGATTAAGAGGAGTAGCCTTGTTGGAGGAGGTGTGTTATGGTAGGGTGGGCATCAAGGTTTCAAATGCCTACACCATTTCTAGTTAGCCACCTCCTACCCAAAACCTGTTTCAGATGTAAGCTCTCAGCTTCTGTTCTGGAACCACGCCTGCTTGCTGGCTGCCATGCTCTCTGCCTTGATGGTTATGGATAATGAGTGACTTCACTTCTCCTTATGCTCCTGGTACCGTATAGGTCCTTGGACATGAAAAGGACCAACTTTCCTCTATTCTTTAAGTCGTCTATTGACCAAAACTTTTTAGAGCAGTGGTTCTCAACTTTAATGCTGTGATCTTTTAACACAGTTCCTTGTATTGTGCTGATCCAACTGTACAATTATTTCATTGCTACTTCATAACTTTAATTTTGCTACTGCTACGAATTATAAATATCTGATATGTAGGATATTTGATATGAGACTCCCAAACAGGTCATGATTCACAGATTGAGAACCATTATTTTAGTGGGTTCTATCTTATAAGTAAATTCCATCTCTGAAACAATACATACAGTCTCTTCAAAGGTTACTGTATACTAGGTTTATCTGGTTTTTACCTCCCACTCCATTACTCTCACACATTGCCCTCTTCCACAGCCATGGACTTTCAAACTATTGTGCTTTTAAGTCAAGCATGGTAGCATATACCCATAGTCCCAGCACTCACAGAAATCAGACAAGGATCATGAGTCTGAGGTCAGTCTAACCTACATAGCAGGACTTGTCTTGGAAAGAATGAGGGAATATCCATCCCCTCAGATGTGCTGTTTCCTGTACCTGAGGTGCATAGGAAACTTAGGCCACCACACCCATCTATACCGTCCACACTTTCCTTGCCAGCCGTGTGTTCCTATAACTCTGTCACAAAACCTGATTGAACTGTCAGGGTTCTAAGAAATCAATCAAGTTTACAACCCCTAAAGTGACTAATTTTACATTTCTATTAATAAAGAAAACTTGTGAGTCAGACATTAGAGTATAAACTTAATATCCACAGAGCAATGGAGAAATAATCAGCTGATTCTCTTCTCTATCTTCACAGTTTGAAACAACCCATGAATCTTTCTAAGCCCCTCCCTGTTCCTTTCTGTGTCTCAATCCTCCTCTGGGTCAGCCAAAACCTTTGCAGTTTATCCCAGTCAGCTGAACATGGACTCAAGGCTTAACTTTATTGGTAGTCTTGGAATGCAAACGAATCTCCACATTTCCTTTTTGTCTAAATAAAAAGAAAAGGTTTTAACATAGTAAAACTATATACAATAAGAACAATCATCAAGTAAGAATTACATTCACAATGTCCAGTTCATTTGATTTGGTAAAGTCAGAGAAAATACTATATTCTCTATCCTCTCTTGGTTAGTCCAAAGTTTTGTACCTAATTGACTTTCCATCATAATTAAGGAAAACTGTAACTATAACTATCTTGTCTTCAACCCTATCAGAGACCTGAGAAGAATGTAATATTACCTGAATAAACAGGAAGTAGTGAGCAAACAACTTCCAAAACTATAAAAATGACAGAAATAGCTAGTTGCCTAGACAGTCACCCTAAGGTTGCTCTGCAATGTTGGGGCATCCATATTTGCCTACATGCTTAAAATACCAGAAACTTTTTTGTGAAGCAGGAAAATTTTGAAGGACTATCCTACCTTGTCTTGGCAAAGTTTGGGAGTTGCCTTCTTTTGTGTCTTGCTTATCCAATTTGGACAGCATACTGTCAGCAGTCAAGGCAAGGGCAGTTTCTTATCCAGTGCTGGGATTAAATGCAGGAGCCTCCCAAGTGCTGGGATCAAAAGCTTGAGTCATCACCACTTGGCCTCTATGGTTAACTAGTGGCTAACTCTGCCCTCTGATCTCCAGGCAAGCTTTATTCATCAGAACACAAAATATCATACAACATGGTCACAAATTTAATTGTTAGGTGACTACTGGCCTGTATTTTCTAATTACTCTAAATTAGAACTTCACATTTTTAAATGAGCTGCAAAAGTATGATACCATAAACAAGAATAGGAACACATTTACAATATAACAAAAATAACTTTCTTATTTGTATCAATATATAAGAATCCATAACAATATGAAATATTTGATACTAGTTGCTTTTTTAGTTTAAAGGTGAATTCAATCATCTACCCTTTTATTCTATCATGCCTATATCATGCCTATTTTTATTTCCAGAATGAGATCCATGAATCTAATCTCTTTTGCTTAGTTTCATCCCTGACCATGACCAATAATAATTTGGAACCAACCCCCCTCAACAATGACAAACATCCACTGAATGACCAAAAATCACCCATCCCACCTCTTGGAAACATGGGTGTCATGTTCTTAAAATTACTTCCTGCTTCTGGGGGCAACAGCATCTTTAGGAGACCCTGAGAAAACTGAGATAATCAAATCCTGGGAAAGCTAGTTGATGTCTAGTCTCGATGATAGGAAAGTGAAAGGCTTTTCTGAAGTTCTGGCTGGTGTAAGCTATGAGGCTAGACTATATGAAATAACCACCTTGAAACTGTCCAGAGCTGATTGTAGTCCAAAGTTGATCTTTGTGTGATGCTCGTCAGCTGAGTGTCATGACCACAATCCAGGTGGAATTGTCACTGATGGTGCAAACCTCATCAATCCACTGATGAGTTCAGAGTTGTCTGGACTGTTGGGCAATGAGTCTAGACAGACAGTCATTGGGAGTATGTCTTTGAAAGGTGTATCTTATCCCTGAACCCTTCCTTTCTCTTTCTGCTTCCTGGTTACCAGAAGGTAAACAACATTCCTTGACTATGTCTTTTTCCCATGATACTTCAGCCTTGGCAAGGGCTGACAATCAATGGAACCAGCCAAAACCCTTGACGGAAACTTCTGAAGCCATGAGTCAAACTAATGTTTCCCACCTTCTCTCCTCTAAACTGATATCTGGTATTTTATCACAGCAATGGGAAGTTAGTACAGTAGGTAGGCAAGACTGGCAAAACAACAGGAAAGGGTATTGTGGCAGTTTAAAGGTGTCCCCATAGTCTAGGGCATTTGAACACTTGGCCCCCAAAAGATGGTACAGTTTGGAAAGTTGAGGTGTGGCCTTGTATATCACTGCAGGTGGGCCTTCAGGACCTTGCTTGTGATTCAAGATGTGAACCCTCAGCTTCCTGCTTCTGTGAGCATGGCTAGAGCTTGCTGCCATGCCTTCCTGCTAAGAGACAGATTTATGCCTCTGGAACTGTAAGCCAAAACAAACCCATGCTTCTAGAAACTGCACTGGTCATGCTGTTTTAACACAGCAATAGAAAAAGAGCTAATATAGGAGGAAAGAAAGGTGGGACATTGAAGCCCACAGGAGGGCTCTGCTGGATCCCTGGGGCATAACAGGAGTCCCCCAAACACTGTGAATGACTAAGGACATTTCTCCATCTCTGCTTGTGAAGGGTGAAATAGATTTGTGGGGAGGGTAAGACAGGACTTGAGGTGAGCTGAGAAACTGAGAGCATGTCAGCATTAACACAAGAAATGTACTTTGCCTCTATCATATCTGCAAAGATTTAACAAGTACACAATGTCAAACTCTTGACTAGCTATGATGGACAAGGGATTTTGCATACATGTTGTAAGGCATATAAATTGGCAGTCATTTTTAGAAAACATAGTCTGTAGAATCTATCAAATTTAAAGCCACATACATCTTGAAGCATGATTCCATCCCAGGAACTTCCTTTTAGCCACACGCTGACTGTTCACTGCACCACAGAAAACAATCAGGGACATTCATATGAAATTTATTATGTACAGTTTAAAATGACAAAATATGTACTATGTACTGGCTTGAAGATTTGCCCATGAGGCACTGGCTGTTCACTGTATGACTTGGTGTGAATTTACTGCTTTTCACAGTGATACTTTCATCTACAACAATGTGAGAAAAGTGATGTTGCTGGAAAGAGACTGCTACTATACAGATGAAACCAGACAACATTCTTTGTGCTTTGCAAAGTGTCTGCATGTAATAAATGTTCAATAAGCATTAACAATGTCATGTTATTGCTAAACAAAAAAAATGGAAGTGTCAAACAGTGTATATGAATGTTTTTGGTTTTTTTTTTAAAAAAAAAAAAACCCTACATTATGCTATAGGGGAAAAACAAACATTTTTTTTAAAAAAATCTGAGATTTGGGAGACATAGTTTACCATTTGAGCTTTATACATGCTGGTACTTGGTATTTTCAACAAAAGTCCTTATAACCTTAAAAGTGAGAAAGTGGGCTGAGGGGTACAGCTTGGTGGTAGGACACCTACCTAACACATGGAAGACTCCAACTTCAGTCCTTAGTATAATAAACACATGATAAAGAAACCTAGCTGTAAAGCTCTATTTAAAAACTGGTACATATAAGAGTGGTTCTGGGGTGGTAGCAAGCCAGCTGGCTAGCTCCCAGTACTGCAAGGAGATAACCACAGTAACCTCAAGAAGCAAAGAGCTAACAGCCAGAGCCCAGAATGGAGTGAGTGACAGCATACTGCACTGTCTATTTATAACAATGGGAAAAGGCACACCCTGTTATTAAAAACATAATTTTGATGAGGGCATTGAAGACTAATGAGGGTTTGTTGTACTTGTTATATGTTGTTTAAAAGCACCTTTAAAAGTGCTTAGTGAGCACATCAAATGAAACAGAAACTAAAAATTTCTGTCACATTCATAATGTTGAAAGCCAAAAACATCAAGAAAAGATTTGTCCACAGAATCTCCTGTCTTCCTGTTTCTTGCTGTCTACCAGAGGTTACAGAAACCTCTCCAGTTCCACCCGAAGCCCTCAGTAAACAACCATACCACATGACAGAGACAAAGGCCCGGAGTGGAAGTTTAAGCATATTTATTTATTTTTTTATACAGAATTGAGAATTAAAACCTGTACCAAACTCCAGATAAAATGGTTTGATTTAATGTAGTTGGCTGCAAATTTCCTGTATGAAGAACATACTGGAATAAAAATCAACAACACAGGTCTCATTTAAAAGAATGTAGAAGTAAAAAAAAAAAAATTAAGTTAAAGTATTAGCACATGTATGAACAGTGTCAGGGAAATGGTCTCTGCCAACCACCCCATTTTCCCAACTAAGTTAATCTATAGTTTCCTTTTTTAATGGCTTGGTTTCTCTTTTCCCATTTTTTTTTTTCTGAAAACTGTCCTTTCAGAAGTTGATACTAATTACATCATAAGAACACAGTACTCGGCAACACATCTGTCACTTCACATCACCTTCTGAAAATTCCTTTCTGCTGAGCAGTGCCCAGGAGGCAAAAGCTTGTTCTGTTTTATGTGCTTTTCACACACCAGGAAATCATTGAAAGAAATACACCTCACA